>JBBPPC010000280.1:0-24462 GCA_038091775.1 Leccinum olivaceopallidum | reverse complement strand
CCCGTACGTCGTTCGTCCGAGAGGGGTGTTCACGGCGACGAGAAGGGGCGGAAAAAAGATGACAATAATCTCTATTTAGTAAAAAGTTCGCATGGGTCCGTTTGCTTGGAGGTAGTGCCGTTTGCGCAGATTACAAACCCTCCTCCACTTCGTGGGAGTCGGGGAACTCCGCTGATGGGCCAACCCCATATATATATAAGTAGTAGGGACACCAAATGCCACACTATCTATATAGTGCACCGTGTTCAGTATGGTACAAGCTGAGCGATTATTCACGGTCGACGCCCGTCTTTCAAGATACGGTCCAACTTGCCTTGGTCTCCCGCAATGCGTTAAACCAGTGCCAGGCCATCCCGGAATCACAAAGACGAGAGCCTTTGTGGCAGGGGATGGCACACCACTACGAGGTAGTAGTCATAGGTAAACACTTTTAGCAGTATCAGGTGTATCAATTACTCATAAGTAGATTAATAGTACTAAATCTCAAGCCTCGCGATCGGAAATGCGTTCGACACCACCATCTTCATTTCCCGGAACCACTTCAAGGAGGGGAGTCAATATATATCAATATATCACTGATTGTTCTTACTGACTATTATCACTGTAGTCAATCTGCAGAGCCCGGACCTCTCAATGACGCACAGGAAGCCCTTACTATCCCCCCGCCTCGCCAGGAATCCGATGAACCAACCAGACGGCGAACTATGAGGTTTAGATCAGGAGGTGGACATTTCTCTTACTTCGTGAAAAAATCAAACACCCGCATTGAGGTTCCCGTACAGCGAGGCTCTGAAGAGAGCGATATTTATATAAATTGGGTAAATGATGAGAGGCGTTGTCAAGTATGGCTCTGGCAGGCTGGCACATGGGTGCGGGTCCCTTCGGGCCAGCCCATCACAAGACCGCCCGAAACAGAGCCTCGATTTCTTACGGTCTCTGATGGAGGAATGCCAACTCTCGTGCAGAAGGGAACCTGGGATAGGATGTACAAGAAGCGAGATTCTCCAGTTATACCACCCTGATACCTTCTACTCTTTCTTCTATAGTTCGATTTCTGTCATGGCAACTGGACACGAATCGATGCGTGATGGCAGTAATGATCGCCTCGCCGTCGTGCAGTTGTGTTGACATTGTTAGCAATCAACAAATAAATCCAGTCGTCAGCATGCATAACCGTTCGCATTACAGCACATTTTTATTTGCCTCAACATTGATGCCTCCTTTGGGTCCAACAAGTTTGAATGGTGATCGTGGAGACTCGTGTAACATCGATATCCAACTTGAAGTCCTGCGGCAGGTTTATTTTGCGGTTCTATCATTCACTCTCTCTTGCCAGGGATTACTCATGGGCGTTCTTAGGCAAAGGAAAGAGACCCACCCATTTCATGTTAGTGTCATCAAAGGTCAGAATTCGTCAGATCGAAAGTTATCAAATAAGTTGAGCAGTGGCTCTAAACTCAGAAACTCATAAACTCATAGACTCTCTCATTTGATATACTTTCTTTAAGGGTATACCTTGCCTCCGAGTATCCGGAAATACTCATGTCATATTCCGCTAGCGCTCCAGTGACTCGGACTTCTGTCCCGTCCCCCTCGTACGTCGTCACCGTTGGAGAACTTCAAGTCCGCTCGCGCAAGTGCCAGGTGAACGAGGTAGGCGAGGCCTCGAGGCGAATTTCATCCTAATTGGGGTGCTCGATCACGATCGTCGATCCGGATCCCTTTGTTCGAGAGTACATATAACATAGAATATCACCGCACGCCACTCCCCTCGTCACTCCCATCTTCTACAGCCAAGGCTAGCTATGCCTCCTCAATGGTCCCCAGCCTCCAATGCTGCTAGTTCACCCTCTGATAACCCCTCAAGTCGGCGACCTCGCAACTCCTCAGGCTCTCGATTTGCAACCTCTGTAGCTGTGGTGGCTCTGCAGTCTGAAAGGCGAACAAGCTCACGTGGAAGCTCTGAGCTGCCCCATCCCTCATTTCACGATTTGGGTGTCCAGACTTCATCCGTAGCTGGGGCCGACAATCGGCCCGTGGATTTTCTTCGTTCGGAGGTCGAGAATCTTCAGCACCGTAAAGTAAGTGATTTATCACACACCCTGTCTGTCATGCTCACATTTGGAAAAGGAAGTTCTTGATGCTGAGGTCCGCCTACTTGAGATGTCGAAAGAAAAGGCGCGCTTAGAAGCGGATCTGAATGATTCACACAAGAAACACAACGCGGTATGAGTCAGTGGACACGGAGAGAGATGCGAACTGACGTTCCAGTCAGGTTATCGAGGCGCGCGATCACGCTTTCCGGTGCCTCAAATGTCACCACGTTGCTCAAGAGCCGATAGTGTATGTCTTGCATTCTCTTCCCTTCCAAATTGTTGATTCAGTCACGGTTGCCACTCAGGATGCAAGAGTGTGCGCACATGTTTTGTGAACGCTGCTTGAGGGTTGGGTTCGAACAACAAATTCATAAATCACTCAAGTGTCAAAATGAACTCGATAGCGATCTCAAGGAACTACCCTTCAATCGGGACAAGGTGACTAGGCTCCGTGATTTGAACTATCTCACGTTTGCTGCCTTTAACTGTCCATTTTGCGGAGCTTATGTGTGGCGCAAACCTAAGGCAGTGCCTTTTGTTACACAGATGGTTGATGCACTCTCAAAAGTTCTTGGTGTTCCGAACAATGTCGCCGAGAAGTTCGTTGTTGATGCTGATGAGGATATTTGGCCGATTCTCTTTGTTGATAATTAGCTACTTAGCTACATCCTATACGCTACTGCTTTAGGAAAGTTGTATTCAAACGATGACTCAGTACTCAGGTATATTCTGATATCAGATCTCGATCACGCACCGATCTTGTCAACGCCGCGCAGCGGTAACATCTCTCGCCGTGGGAACTTAGCCAACCTCCGAGTTGTCATCGGAGTCCTGTCGGTGGCTGAACTGAAATTGCCCATTCGGGGATGATCATACCCATTCGGGGATGTTCATCAATGAGATATGTCAGATGATCATCGGAGTTTTGGATGATCATCTGGGATACTCACCGACGCAAAAGTTCCGAACGCCACAGTCTGACATGCGGCGAGCTCGTGCCAGTGGCATGCCCTGTCCCACCTGCCACGAAACCGTATGACAACGCCGCGTCTGCATTGGTTGATATGGCAGCACCCCGCTGGTCTCTGGCAATCCGACCACCAGAGGATCTGTAAGCCTGTAAGTACCTTTGATATTTTGTCATTTTGTCTACTAGGCCATGGTGGAAATTTAAAGGGATGTTTCCCATGTTTGCGCCTTTGACACCGCCGGCACTGCGCAGAGCGGAGATGAATGACCCAAACCGATCATATCGTTAAATGGTCAGCCTGAGATAGATAACCTTGCGCCACCAGATCTAGCCCGGGACTCAAATCATCTCACGAGTCAAGGCTCCGCGAATGCTCTTTGAATAAAGATTTCCTCTACCAGTGGCGGCCCGGGGATAACTAGAACACTCTCGCACGCCGGTTGAGCCACTCTTCCAAATGACCATTACCAGGAGACCTCCTCTCGTCCCATTGCAGAGGGATTCTTCTTTGAGTTCTTCGAAATTCATGGCGGAGCAATTTTGCCACCCTCGTGAGGGTTTGCGACAGGTTTGATGTTCCACCTTGACTGGCGGGACTCGGATTGACATCGATCTCATAGATGCATAGTTTAACCTCTCATTCTTCGATTGAGCCTCGATTTTATAGACTAGGTCAGGATGGTCGTCGTAAACTATACAGCCAGGATATCAGCGAGATCACACCAATTCCGCACTCCTCCCCATCTGGAGCCGCAACCAATCAACCCACACTCTCACTCCAGACGACAAATCGCCGTTTTGCAACTATGATTTCTCTGGCCTTTGCTATGATTTTCCTCGGTGTGCTGCTTCGAAACTTGTACACGCAGCAAAATGTTTCTGAAGTCCTTTTGGACCATCTCCACTCCATTACATCCCCCGACATCTCCCATTCATCAAAAGAAGGTCGAATTCGAGCATTAGAGGAAGTTGTACAACATCTCACCCTCCGTCTTGATGATACTGTGCAATCACTCAAAGAGAGTTGGATTCAAGCAACGGCCCGGGAGGAAGCAATACAGCAACTCACTATTCGTCTTGATGATACTGCGCAATCACTCGCAAACAGCTGCTCAGCGGGGCGGATCCAACGCACATGTCTACGTCTCATCAACGAATTCACGGGGGAACAAAACTTCGCCCTCTCTAGTCTGGGTGCCAAAGTTGTCCGTGAGCTGACCACTGCCATGACGGAATTACATGCGCGGTCATGGCTATCATGGCTGCAACCTCAGCCTCCGATATCGCTGCACACACTGCCCAATAGTGTGCTTGATGGCCACGTTCGCGCAGGAGATTGTTGGGATATGCGCAAGCAAGCTGGGCAGCTAGGGATATCTTTGCCTCATACAGTGACCATCACCCATGTAACAATCGTTCACATTCCTCAAGAACTCATCTCAGATATAGAGCGGGCTCCCAAACACGCCGTTCTTTGGGGCGTCGTCGATGGAAACTCTAACTTCAAAAAGGTTGAAACGCTGAAAATCCTACATCCGCCCGAGTTCCGTGACATGCTGTCCGCACGCGAAGGCCCTCCTACTACTGCCGGGTACAATTACGTGCCATTAGCATATATCACATACAACATATCCAAGGAGGACTGGGTACAAACGATTCCTGTTGTTCAGGACATTGTGCAGGTGACAATGGATTTCGGGGTGGTTGTGTTGGAAGTATTGGATAACTGGGGAGGAGATTCAACATGTCTGTATCGAGTACTAATTCACGGTGAATAGTGTTTCGTACCAGTATACTATCTACAGTACACTTTTTTCAACAGAAGTAACCTTGGTGCTGAACGTACGTGACAACGGCATTCAGTCGGATTAGATTATCAGTGGCACGATACTACTCCGACAACATCGTCTTGAGGTACCAATGGCATGCCATGTGGCAAAGACACCAAGACCCTAAGATCGCGATCAGAATATACGTATACTTGCCAGTTTCGACATAGGCCATCCGGGCAATGCCCATCAAACGCCTCATGTTTTGAACAAAGGCTTTAGTGGCCGATTCAATCCGAGTCCGACATATATAAAGCTCCTGCAATGCCAGTGGGTGGCTCGCACCCCAATCGCCCAACCTTCCAAGTCTTCGCATCCCATCCGCATACTACTAATGTCCGCCAATATATTTACACGGTGAGTGTACACTCACCGTCTCCCACTCCAGCTAACATTACGACGCCCAGTGCGAATGTTGTGTTTGCCTCTCGCCATGTCATGATTGCCCAAGAGTGGGGGGCCACCTTGCTGCCGTTCGATGACACAAAGCCTGGATCCATCCTTGTTGTTGCAGGCGATAAGCCTGGTATTCGTGAGTACCACTGACTCTACTCCCTTTGTTTTACCCGACTTGTTCTTTTTCGATTAGCCTTCATTTTTTTGAAGACGGCGGACAAAGATCCAAACTTTCTCGCCGTCGAGACGCTTAAAATCGAGATACCTGATGTCCACCGCAAGGTAACACACCAGACTGAGCACTCTAATGTCTCAGTCACAATGTTAACATACAATCACACAGGATCCCTTTGTTGTCCTTGGGGGGAATGATTCCCGCTCATTCATTGTTCGTTTCAAGAACGGAACAGGCTACTGGGCTTTTTTGAAGCTGGCGGGTACACTGGAAACATCCGCCTACATCTCGGGACTCGACGTAAACGATGTTCGCAAGGCCTGGCTCACCTTCAATATCCCCGTCGAGCTTCCTCCGGTCGTGGAACCCATAGCGGCTGTCAACGACTCGGATACCGTGTCAACAGCCAGTACCCCACTTATCTCTCCGACTCGCTTGTCTCTCCAATATCCCCCACCTATCCTCCCCCTGCAGGAGTCGAAATCTACCAATGTATTCAGAAGGTGAAGGCATTACATTCGACATGTGCCACTACGAGCTGACATAACACAGTGCAAGTGTGGTGTTCGCCTCTCCAAATGTCATGATCTCTCGCGAGTGGGTCAGTTCACTTCCATTCGAAGACGAGAGACATGGCTCCATCCTTGTTGTTGCAGGCGACAAACCTGATACACGTGGGTATATCTTCTCCCTCCTCATTCTTTGTATTAAGTGCGAACGATTTTAGCCATCTTCCTTTTGAAGACTGATGACAACAATCGAGAGCTCTGCGTAGTGGAGACTCTCCGGGTTAGGATACCTGAGTTCCACCGCAAGGTAACTTGATCTTGAATTTCACGATGTGTGAAAGTACTTACAATCACCACAGGACCCCTTTGTCGTACTCAAGGGTGACGCCCAGTCGTTCATTATCCGCTTCCCAGATAGTGAAGCATACTGGGCGTTTCTGAAACAAACAGAGAAGGCCAAAACATCAGTATTGTTCTCGAAGATAAAGGGAGACGAGATCCGAAAACAATGGCTGGCCTTTGCCATTCCATTCCAATTTCCTGCTGTCATGAATTGTGGGGACAACTTATTGCCGCAACTTTCTGCAGTCCCTAGTACCCGAAGCTCCATTTTCGATTGGAGTCTTCCTGCTGACTCTACTGTGACACGACACCTCATGCATGGTGTTGAAGATGAATCAACGCCTGTCCCTGGTCTCCTCACTAGTCTACCAGAGACTCGCCTTCCCATCATGGGTGGAAAACGAGGACGCCAGTGCACTTTAAGCATTAAGGCTGATCCCGAAGACGAGGGACGATACCAGAAGCGACCTGCGCATTAGCGCAGTGTTTTATCTCAAACATGTTAGATACATATGTACCATGATCGATGACTTTGTGATATTTCCTTTTCCTTTCTCGGTGTCGTTGCTGATCAGGGCGCGCTGGCGTCGCCCATAAGCCCAATCCAATAAGGTTTTCGATTTTCAATTATCCAATCAATTACCCAAGAAAAATTATTATTTGGTCGTGAGACATCGACAAGAGCCTCCTGGCTGACTATCTTCCAATGCCCATGATCCAGGAGGTTCAACAATCGGGCAAGCTTGAATCTGTTTGCTGTAGAACATGACTGCGAATGTTATTCGCAGCGTTGTCGTACCGGCGTACTGCGGCCCCATATGCATACTGGCAAATGAAAAGACGAGGCTAAACTTTGATGCGGACGTCCGAGTCGTCCACTCCTTGGACCCGGAGTCTCTACTCCATTGATCACTCAGGAGAATGGCCATCTTCACCATGCCCGGCGCCCGCAAGGTCAACATCAAAGGGGTTGATGTTTCTTTCAAGGTTTGACATTTTCTTTCATTCTTTGTCCTTTGTGACGGTGGCTCATCTTTTGTATATATATTCAGAGTTTTCGCCCACTGTATTCCTCTATTTCTCGACCACTCACTCCTCGCCACTTACCACCTCTCCTGTAATCTTCCACCTCACTCGTCACCCCTTTTGTCGGCTGAATGGAGGATGACAACTATCCTTGTACACCTACCAAGCGTCGTCTATCCACTTCATGTCCTCCCGACGAACCTCCCACAAAGTGTCGCAATCGCACAAGATCTCCTTCAGAGACTCCTTCACAATGTGCTTTGGATGCGTCGACCACAAAGGCTTCGGATGCATCGACCACCAACTTGGCTTCGGATGCGTCGACCACAAAGGCTTCGGATGTGTCAACCACGGCTTCGGATGCGTCGACCACGGCTTCGGACTCGGATGCGTCGACTCGGACCGTCCGACGAAGTTCTCGAAACCGTGGAAGGCGACTCGACTATGCAAAATTGTCAGAGGAAGGAAAGGAGACCGACAGTTCGGTCTCCTACACTGACAGTGATTTTTGGGATACGGATGCCGGCTCGGAGGTGCTTGCGCCTGTGGCTCGCTACCATAGGGTGAGTTATTATTAGTAGTACATTTACCACGTGTTGACTGAATATTGAATGCAGCGAAAGAAAAAGTCACCCGTCGCGTATCGGTCAAGTTCTGAAGCCGGTACTACAGACTCGGACGACCATGCAACTTTTGAGGACGATCGGACACCACGCCCGAAGCGATCACGACGCATGCATAATGCATGTGTTGAAGCGTCGGATAGCCTTTCTTCTGACTATGCAGAGGAGGACGAGATCACAGCGGTATGGTATTTCACATGATCTACTTTGGCGTTTCAATTAACACGCGCTTCAGACTCGTCATCACCCACAAAGGGCCAAGTCCAAGGCGAGCCTGAAGTTGGTTGCGGCACAAAAAGTAGAAGCTGCACTCCAAAGCGTACGAGCACAAAATCATTCAGACGACCACCACTCTGCCGGTGATGTATTTCATCGCGAGCTATTCACACTTGTGTCTCCAGTGTCGCAACATGATACATCACCCGTCCCATGCCCTGACGCGCCGGCACACGCTTCTCCACTCCCCCTATCTCCCCCTGCTCTCTCGCCGCAACGCAAAACACCTCCTGTTGTTTCGTTCTCTGACCCATCAGACCCACAGGGTGCTGCACCGTTAGCAACGTCCCAACTCACTCCAGTAGCCCCTAGCCATTCTGGGCCGTCCAGACCCATCTCGCCAGCATTGCAATGGAACACGAGTTATGTAACTCGCGTTCCATCATCTATGCTACAGCTACCACCCCATCCGGTCTCTGTTGCTCATTCAAGTTCCTCAAAACAACCCAACACACATCCATCGTCTGTGTTATCGACACCCCAGCGTGGTCCAGCTTTCCTTACTCCCATTGGACCTTCCTCCCCAGTCTCGCCAGCGCCCCAACGTAACGTGACACTCGTTCCATGTGCTGGCACAATTTCACCGAACTCAGGCACAGATGTCACGGCACTACTGGCAGCGACATCATCTTCCCTTCCCGCCCCTGTTGTTCCAAGTTTACCACAATGCAATCCATGTCCACAGCCAACGACGCCACGACCTGCTCCTGTTTCCCCTAATCATTCCGGGCCTATCTTGCCAACGTCCCGACGTAATGTAACTCCCGCTCTGATAGCGACATCGTCGCCCCGTTCAGCCCCTTCACTGCAACGCAACACGAACACGACATTCCAACCTGCTCCAGCTTCAGTTGCAAGTTGTTCAGGGAATACATCTGCAGACCGGCATGTTGCACTGCTGTCTACGCTCTTCTCGGCGGGGTTATCGCCACCCCCTCCAGTATCTGGACTGTCAGGCCCACGTGTCGTGCTTGAAACCACATCCCAATTTCCTCCTGTTTCAGGTCCACTAACCACTGGCTCGTCAGAGTCCCATGTCGCATCGTCTACATCATCACCATTGGCGACGTTGCCCCGGCCCGTTCCCGTTCCCGTTCCCGTTCCCGTTCCCTTTCCTCACTCCAAGCCGGCAAACTCAGCATCCTCTTCACTGCAGCCACTTCCACTTCCAACAGCACCTCCCAACCAATCGCAAGCTGCCAGTCATCTGCCGAACCCACATGCATTGCACTCGCGACTGGTTCCAAGGGCATCGACACGAAGCCAGCCCATCCCCCGTGCAGAAAGTAAGTCATTATGCTGGTCATATGGTTCTGCTAATTCTCAGCCATTCTTTCATCTTATTTAGGTTCCTCGTCGGCCTCACCTTCCAGTGGTCCGTCTGGTACGCCAGTCACCAATCAGGCCACCCCATCCTGTCCACACGGCGATGATCTCAGGGCTTTGTTCAATGTGGTATACGGTAGAATCACAAGTCTGCAAGGGAACGTTCAGACATTAGAGAGAAAAACTAGTGAAGAACGACAAGCCTTGACGACAGCGATACAGGCTCTAAACAAGGACTTGGAAAGTGTTCGACAGAACACAAAGGACATGGCAGACGCCCTCCACTCTCCACGCGCGGAGCGCCGGAGAGCAAGGGCCGCTCACCGTGGCATCGGTGACAACAATCACGGGGCCGAAGCAGATGACGAAGGTGGACACAACAAAACCAAACGTCCTCCCAAAGGTTCTCAAGACTGGTCACGACTACTGGTACGCATTATGTGGCAAATTTTCATTGATATCCGTCATTTATACTTGATCACACCTTTCAGGCGTGTGTGCGTGATCATATCCGTTTACTGCTGAAAGTTCCATCTTCTGGAGATCTTTCGCATCTCCCTCCGGCTCTCACACCTGGTGAAATCCGTGCTTTCGAGGCAGGTGAACCAGGTGCTGTTCAATGCACTGCAGACGAGTTCCGGATTGACTTTAATCAGCAATGGTCGGCACCGTTTAACCAAGCTGCACGATATGTCTTCTCGCAGAGCTTTATTCATGCTCTTCAGGGCCAACGGTTTGACAAGCCACCACCTGCAGCATTCGCAACCTCAGAACAGATCTTACGCGCTTTGGACTCGCATATTCCCCACTTGAAGCGGACATATCGACGATACCTTCACCCGCTTTCCCCAGCCGATGAAGTCCGACGTCTCAAAGAGCTAGCCAAGAGTTCCCGTAAAGACACGGTGGGTAATATCACTCACTTGTACATTCACTACCATGACTTATTCGATTCACAGCTTTTGGATAGTCGTCTTCGTGCCTGTTCATCCAGGCAGTCACTCAAACGGCATTCCACCTTCTTATGCAAGTTGGATCGACAGGCGATGAGTGGAGACGAGACAGATCACGATCGCCCCGGCCCTCCGAAGACCTTCACTATCATTCGCCCAGCGTGGCAAAGTAGGGAATTGGCCGACTTCCTTCACAAGTTGGATACTATATATCGCGCAAACTGGGCAAATCCACACGGTGTAAGAGCCATTAGAGGCAACACTCCCCGCGTTCGCATGTATCACACTACATTTACTCAGACAGAGGAAGGCCATGCCCCTAGAGGATTGCCTAGGAATTGTTACGACGGAAATTGGCTTAATTCCCTCCCCCCTTGGAAGCTGGCCAAATTGGAGGTCGTGGATGGGATTTATACCTTTCACATTGATGATGGAGAACTGCAGTCTTGATACGGATCGGATGATGATGTCTACCTAGTACTACGGATTAGCACATGATCTCCCTCCTATATCATTGATTTACACCAGTCTGCTACTTCACGGGATCTGAATCATGAACGTCCAAAATTCACACGGCTTCTATGCGCACGCCACTACCAGTGCACGCCACCACCACCATCTTCGCGCACGCCATGATCAGTGGTGTTTTGCTTGGGATTGTTGACTAGGAGAGGTGGACAGCCATTGTTCCCTATTCATCCGAAAATGGCTGCGAATGGCTCAAGACGCTAGAAAACTCTACCGCAAATTGTAGGTATTGCATTATGAGCCTCGACGTCGTTCTCACAGACCCGATAGATTGACCCGTCCAGGACTCCACGGTGTCTGTCGCTTCGGAATCGGAGGGATATATCAGCTCTGGCCCAGCGTCTGGATCGTCGTCGGCTGGATGAGAGGTGTAGATGCGAAGCCTGCTCCCGAAGATGCGGTTCCGCTCGAGATTTTGAGCAGTCGGGTGGCTTCTCGACCGTCGACATCCCATGGTTCTCCGCTGCTGGCCACGACACTATCTCCTGCCCCGGTTCTGGCTCCTGTCCCTATCCCTGTTATTACCGCTCCCCGCTCACCTCGCCAACCAAGATTTTGTCGCCGATGGAAGACCAGCGCATTGGCAGTCGTTCGGGGTCGGTTTAACCTGATGGCAAATTTCGTCGTATCCGAGATCGTGTTCAAGTTCACGCCGCCGAGTGATCGACATACGCTCGTGTCCAAGTTTATCAGGATCGTGTTCATACGTGTGGCATTTGTCTTGTTTGTTTGGAAAAGAGTTGGTGCTGATGCCTGGACGTTGTTTGCAGAAATCATACAGCCATAGCAACTTTCACACATTGGCTGCCGTGCTTGCGGGACTGCGCAACGAGTGGGTGCACAAGGCGATGAATCAACATTGGTGCCGGGTCGGTCCGTGGGAGATGCAAGTCTTTCAAAAATTGTCGCAATTTGTGAATGTGGACGACGATTTCAAGGCGGTGCATGAAGCGGTCTCTGCCATGGTGGACGCCAAGCCGATCGACATGCGTTTGCACGCATGATCGACGATTCTGAGCAGCAACACCTCGGACTCACAGTCGTCGAGCAAGTCTGCTGAGGGGAGCACGCCGTCTGCTGGTGTTCCCTTTATCGGTGAGTGATTGACTTGACGTTGGGGTCGTGTGTGCGCTCTATGATTGACGGCGGGATGATCGGTTCTCTAGGTGTATACCTCGCTCAGCTTTATCGATATAACAAGCTTCCCGATCTGATCGAGCCTCACGAACCGGTGTCGATCGACCCACAAGGGTTGAGCAAGTTCCCGCGAGCAATTCAGTGGGCAGGCATCTACCAGTCAGGAAAAGCGGACGCAGACACGAACACAAGTACAAATACAAATGGCACAGGTGCCAACACCGTCTGGAGCGTCAAAGGACAGCGTCGAGTGGCATATGTCTACCTGGATTCCGTGCATAGTAGCGTTTCTCTCCTTTGCAAAACTCGGTGTAGTTGGACCCAACCATTGACACTGGGTTTCTTGCAGGTACACAGTGATACCTATGCGGCGACAACGGACGTCACGGCAAAGGGTGTTCAAACTAGCTCGGGTGCTGCCGTTCAGATGGACGTCGATGTCCGCCTCCGCGTCCATCACCAGAGTGTAAGCTATTCTTTTCTCCTTGCATGCCCACCTGATCACGACGTTCCTCGCGACCCGTAACAGGATTTCCAGGATCTCACTGTTCACCCCCAAGTTCCGGGGCCCCGCCATTCAGCTTCGCGGTATGAATCTCTACAAGTGCAACTGTGCTCAAAAGTCATCTCACCGTGTTTCATTCCAGTTATTGCCGTGATCGCGATCTCATCTGAACGCAACACTCTTCAGGCCTTCAGGCTCAGATTTCGACAGCCTCCACTGACATACTGGCGCATTCGAAATTCTCGTGTTGCCCAGATACGAGCTCTCAAGTCCTACTCCTACCCCGGTCCTCCGAGGACAGGCGCTACGAACGAACGAACTGTGTGGGGACGCGTGCGATTGCCAAATGCACGTCTCTGTCGACGGTTGATATTTTGAGTGGTGCCGTTGAAAGAGGCGACGAGCATGCTTTTTGTAAGAGCTGAAGGGGGGCGAGATCGATCTAGACTGTCAAAGCCTTCTGCAAAGACCCCAGGGCCACCGTTCCAGGACCAAGGACCAGCGCACGTTTGAAAAGGGTCTATGGCAGAAAACAAAGAAGCCAGGCGGTACATTATGACTTATGTTTTCTTTCTCCCCTTCCTGCTCACACACACAACCGCGTGGCTGCCAGGCGACGTGATCCTCTTTGACGGACATCTCGCCGTGTTCCGGCACTCGCTCGACCTCATCTTCTATGTCGTCGGCACGACTCGGCAGCTCGGTTCTCACCGCCTTCTTCGACGCCATTTCGCTCCTGCTGCGAAATCAGGTGGAAAAACGGACCGTACTCGAGAACCTTGGACGAGACGATAGATGTGACGGGTGAGAAAAAACCCTGGCCGTGATTTCGATCTCATCGTAGGAAACGTACAAAACTTAAATAAGTATCTATAATTCGAGAAAATTACACACTCTGATGGGGCACGTTGCATGATTGTACGATGCGGCGCCCGTGACTACAACGCCACTGGCGTAAAAGTGCAAAGTTTTATGCAAGAACATACGAGTCACAGTTTTTCTATTCTAATACTGCCCAAGCTCAGTCAAGGGATGGTATATCTTAACTTTTCCTCGTATATATAGTTTTATTATGCTGCCACTATACTGTCGAGATCAATCGAATGGTTATTTTTCCTTTCCTTTGCCTCTTACACTGCGCTTGCACGAGTGGCACAGTCAGACTTTTACCCGATATAGTATTTAAACTATAACACACCGTGATAGTTTAAACTGCACACACATTTTTCACACGAAATTATCTTAGACAAGTTAAAAAATTGCCATGATATAACATCTCCCTCCTCTAGGCAGAATAGGTTTACCATTGCATTGCTGTTATGACGTTGTATTTGGAATGGATAGAAAAAAAAACATCCGGCTTTTCTACACAAAACTGATGGTTTCAACAGTCATACTATATAGACACCATTACTAATGTTTTATAGCCCATTAAAGGCACCCATTCCCCTTGTGTCACTAGCTGTCATTTCCAGAGTAGAATGGTGAATGAGTGGACATGGCATCATCAGCATCACCACTTTGCCACATTTCACAAGCACAACTCACATACTGTCATTTCCACAGCACAATGGAGATTGAATGGACATGACATCATCAGCATCATCACTCTTTCCCACATTCCAAAAATTGTGCACAACTCACTCTCTGTCAGTTCCAGAGCAGAATGGAGAATGAATGGACATGGTATCATCAGCAACATCACTCTTTCCAATATTCCAAAAATTGTGCACAACTCACAGCCTGTCATTTCCAGATTAGAATAGAGAAAGAATAGACATGGCATCATCAGCATCACCACTCTCTGGCACATTCCACAATGTGCAACTCACATCCTGTCATTTCAAGAGTAGAATAGAGAATGAATAGACATGGCATCACCAGCATCAACACACTCTCTGGGACATTCCACAATACACAACTCACTGTCTGTCATTTGCAGAGCAGAATGGAGAATAAATGGACAGGGCATCATCAGCATCACCACACTCTGGCACATTCCACAATGTGCAACTCACATCCTGTCATTTCAAGAGTAGAATGGAGAATGAAAAGACATGGCATCATCAGCATCAACACACTCTCTGGGACATTCCACAATACACAACTCACTCTCTGTCATTTGCAGAGCAGAATGGAGAATGAAAAGACATGGCATCATCAGCATCAACACACTCCACAATACACAACTCACTCTCTGTCATTTGCAGAGCAGAATGGAGAATGAATGGACATGGCATCATCAGCATCAACAGTCTCTGGCACATTCCACAATGCACAACTCACTAGCTGTCATTTCCACAGCAGAATGCAGAATCAATGAACATGGCATCATCAGCAACACCAGTCTCTCCCACATTTCACAAATTGTGCACAACTCACAAGCTGTCATTTCCAGAGTAGAATGGAGAATGAATAGACATGGCATCATCAGCAACATCACTGTCACCTCCCACATTCCACAAATTGTGCACAACTCACAAACTGTCATTTGTAGAGCAGAATGGAGAATGAATGGACATGGCATCATCAGCATTATCACTCTCTGGCACATTCCACAATGCACAACTCACTAGCTGTCATTTCCACAGCAGAATGCAGAATCAATGGACATGGTATCATGAGCAACATCACTCTCTCCCACATGTCACAAATTGTGCACAACTCACTTTCTTTTATTTGCAGAGCAGAATGGAGAATGAATGGACATGGCATCATCAGTGTCAACACACTCTCTGGGACATTCCACAATGCACAACTCACAGTCTGTCATTTCCAGATTAGAATGGAGAATGAATGGACATGGCATCATCAGCGTCAACACACTCTCTGGGACATTCCACAATGCACAACTCACAGTCTGTCATTTCCAGATTAGAATAGAGAATGAATGGACATGGCATCATCAGCATCAACACACTCTCTGGGACATTCCACAATGCACAACTCACTCTCTGTCATTTGCAGAGCAGAATGGAGAATGAATGGACATGGCATCATCAGCACCACCACTCTCTGGCACATTCCACAATGTGCAACTCACATCCTGTCATTTCCAGAGGAGGATGGAGAAAGAATGGACATGGCATCATCAGCATCACCACTTTACCACATTCCACAAGCACAACTTACATACTGTCATTTTCACAGCACAATGGAGATTGAATAGACATAGCATCATCAGCAACATCACTCTTTCCCACATTTGTAAAATTGTGCACAACTCACATACTGTCATTTCCAGAGCAGAATGGAGAATGAATGGACATGGTATCATCAGCAACATCACTCTTTCCCACATTCCAAAAATTGTGCACAACTCACAGCCTGTCATTTCCATAGCAGAATGGAGAATGAATGGACATGGCATCATCAGCATCATCACTCTCTGGCACATTGCACAATACACAACCTCACTTTCTGTCATTTTGAGAGCAGAATGGAGAATGAATGGACATGGCATCGTCAACACTCTCTCTGGGACATTCCACAATGCACAACTCACAGCCTGTCATTTCCAGATTAGAATAGAGAAAGAATAGACATGGCATCATCAGCATCACCACTCTCTGGCACATTCCACAATGTACAACTCACATCCTGTCATTTCAAGAGGAGGATGGAGATGAATGGATATGGAATCATCAGCATGACCAATCTCTGGCACATTCCACAATGTACAACTCACATCCTGTCATTTCAAGAGGAGGATGGTGAATGAATGGACATGGCATCATCAGCATGACCACTCTCACACATTCCACAATGTGCAACTCACATCCTGTCATTTCCAGAGGAGGACGGAGAATGAATGGACATGGCATCATCATCAGCATCACCACTTTTGCCACATTCCACAAGCACAACTCACATACTGTCATTTCCAGAGCAGAATGCAGAATGGATGGACATGGCATCATCAGCAACATCACTTTTTCCCACATTCCAAAAATTGTGCACAACTCACATACTGTCATTTCCAGAGCAGAATGGAGATTGAATGGACATGGCATCATCAGCAACATCACTCTTTCCCACATTCCAAAAATTGTGCACAACTCACATACTGACATTTCCAGAGCAGAATGGAGAATGAATGGACATGGTATCATCAGCATCACCACTCTCTGGCACATTCCACAATACACAACTCACAGCCTGTCATTTCAGAGATGGAGAATGAATAGACATGGCATTATCACATCAACATCAATACCCTTGGGCACATTGCACAATGCACAACTCACAGCCTGTCATTTCCAGATTTGAATAGAGAATGAATAGACATGACATCATCAGCATCACCACTCTCTGGCACATTCCACAATGTGCAACTCACATCCTGTCATTTCCAGAGGAGGATGGAGAATGAACAGGCATGGCATCATCAGCATCACCACTTTTTGCCACATTCCACATTCCACAATACACAACTCACATACTGTCATTTCCAGAGCAGAATCGAGAATGAATGGACATGGTATCATCAGCAACATCACTGTCTCCCACATTCCACAAATTGTGCACAACTCACAAACTGTCATTTCCAGAGCAGAATGGAGAATGGATAGACATAATATCATTAGCATCACCACTCTCTCTGGCACATTCCAAAATGCACAACTCACATCCTGTCATTTGCAGAACAGAATGGAGAATGAATGGACATGGCATCATCAACATTAACACTCTCTAGCACATTGCACAATGCACAACTCACTCTCTGTCATTTCCAGAGCAGAATGGAGAATAAATGGACATGGCATCGTCAGCACCACCACTCTCTCTCACATTCCACAAATTGTGCACAACTCACATCCTGTCATTTCCAGAGTAGAATAGAGAATGAATGGACATGGCATCATCAGCACCACTACTCTTTTTCACATTTCACAAATTGTGCACAACTCACAAACTGTCATTTCCAGAGCAGAATGGAGAATGGACAGACATAATATCATCACCATCACCACTCTCTCTGGCACATTCTACAATGCACAACTCACAACCTGTCATTTCCAGAGTACAATGGAGAATGAATAGACATGACATCATCACCACCACCACTCTCTTCCACGTTTCACAAATTGTGCACAACTCACGTCCTGTCATTTCCAGAGCAGAATGGAGAATGAATTGACATGGCATCATCAGCACCACCACTCTCTTCCACATTTCACAAATTGTGCATAACTCACTTTCTGTTTCCAGAGCAGCATGGAGAATGGATTAACATGGTATCATCAGCATCACCACTCTCTCTGACATATTCCACAATGCACAACTCACATCCTGTCATTTCCAGAGTAGAATGGAGAATGGATCAATATGGTATCATCAACATCACCACTCTCTCTGGCATATTCCACAATGCACAACTCACATCCTGTCATTCCAGAGTAGAATGGAGAATGGATCAACATGGTATCATCAGCATCACCACTCTCTCTGGCATGTTCCACAATGCACAACTCACAAACTGTCATTTCCAGTACAGAATGGAGAATGAACATGGTATCATTAGCATCACCCTCTCTCCCACATTCCACAATGCACAACTTACTTTCTGTCATTTCCAGAGTAGAATCAAGTAATATAAGTCAAATCATTTTTCTACATTTGCTGGAATGACCATTCTCTCACTTTCTATAAATTCCAGCAGAAAATCAAATCAATTAGTATATATTCAATTTTCATATATGCACTAATTCAGATGAAACCTATCTCACCCAAAAGTGTGGAAACCATCTTGCCAGTCTTTCAGGACGCAGAATGTCCATGCTGTGTACAGGAAGTACAGATTGATGCAGCTTGTCTACTTCCACTATTACCCTGATTATTGCATTAGCCTTTGTACAATCTTCAACATCCAATGCTTACTCTTCAACTGCATATCTAATGCACAGTGCTATATTTGTTTCTTGGGCAGTTACAAATAGCATTTGCAAAGCCTCCTCTTTCAGAGCTCCTGCTGTGTTTTCCAGCAACATGTCACATCCTTCTTTTGAGTTGTGCATCCCTTGTACCCATGCAAATTCTGTGAGCTCAATCATTTTATTGGAAAAGAGAATAATACCTCCAATTCGAACACTATATTTTGGTGCATAGTTCAATTCACAGAGACGACCCCATACATTAGCTTTGTTGAAAACACCATCCATCATCTCATATGCCTTTGCTACCTTCTCCTGGATTGGCAGCTTTCGAGCCTCACCAGATAGTTCACTCATAGCTACCGGCAACAATGCATCAAACTTGGTGAATAACACAATCACAGGCACTGGCCAAGCTGTAAGCTGGTAGAAATCAATCTTGCCAAAAATGAGCCCACCTTTGCTGGTATCACACTCATTAAAGAACATTTCCTCGGAGCGTTGGATTGCCCAATTCAATTTATCCATTGGGATACAGTACCTATACAAAGTAACAACTAGTCAATGATCATTAATACTTCTCACACAGTTCGAACTATTACCAGATGGCATGAATGCGTTTCTTGAGCACTGTCGTGTTTGCACGATCAGCAATGAACTCCTTGAGTTGTTGGAATTCATGTGCGGAACCAGCCTCGAAGCCCCGCGAGTCATGGAAGACGAAGTTGTCATTGCTCCGGAAAATCAACTCATTCTTGATGTTGTGTTCCCCGCGCTGCCGTGTATTTGTGAACATGCGCGTCAAGTCCGAGTCCCAGTAGTTACAAGTGATACTTACCCCACTGGATCCCTCGACCTGTGTCAAATCAATCTGGTCGCACGTTTGGTCGGCCAGTCATCCAGATGTATCAAGCTAGGCACGCACCTTGTTCCCCTCTCCATCAAAGACCTCCGGGCTTTCGGTCGTGTTACAGATCGCGCGGAGAATAGTCGTCTTGCCAGCGTTCGCCCGCCCAACGATCACGATCCTGAAGCGGCCGAATTTCTCTCGGATGTTTTCGAAACCGCCGGTCTGGTTTGCCTTTGAGTTCGAGTTTGAGTTCATATCTGGATTTTAAGCTTGAGCGTATTGTCGAAGAAATTGTTGAATTCTAAGTGCGAGGGAGGAAGAAAGAAGTGCGCGGCACGTCGATCGAATCTTCAAATCTACTTCCGACGTCCGCTTCCAGTGGCAGGAGTCACACTAGTCACGATCGGGTGTCGGAGAGTGTGACCGTGACACCATTGGCTGGTCGAACAAAACCACTGCCAAGTACTTTCGGTTTATGACATTACAGCAATAGCACCGACCATAAGATCGTGCTGCTTCGTGCCGCGTCATTTGCGCGTTCAACGTTGTAAGGATCCCGGTCCGCCTATGCGCAGACCCGCTCTATGACGTGGACAGTCACATAACTTGAAGTAAGCCTTAGACTTGAGCCCGATGGGCTGCGAAAGCAGCACATTTTTCCTGCTCTAGCTCTCTCTCAGAGTCTGTCTGACCTCGCGCTGTCCGTCCGTCGTACCGATCCTTTGCCGTCTACCGCCGTCTGTCGTCGATCCGTTGCGTTACCGCTCACCACCGTCGTCTCTTTGTCTTCAATATAGCCGATTCTCCTTTCATCAAGCCTCTCCCCACTCGAACTCCCCAAGGCTTTGCCTTCTCCATGGGTCACGCCGTGTTGCCCATCTACCCCATCGTGCCGTATTTTCTGCACACTCACCGAGATTCCACACAGGAATTGAAGTAGAAACGTACTTCGAGTGGTAGCGTCCCGGGATGACCAGCCGCACGGCGGGAACTCTTAATGTGATCAACGCTCAACGAGTTCTTGATATGTTCTATGTTCTCTCAAATTCTGAAGGGAACACGCTAGTTCAATAACATCGTTTTCACCAGGCGAAAGGGTGGGCATAAGGAGACAGACATAAAACAGGTAGCAGCTCAAAGCGCTCAATTGACATAGCATAACAAAGATAAGGGAAGCGAAACAAGGGAAGAAGGGCAAGAAGAAAATTTACATAATCAGTCATTAATGAAAAAAAAAAAAAAAAAGGTAACCAAGGGAGGAGCCTTTGAAGTAGACGACCGTAGTAGAATGTAATCATTCGGGTTGACGTCGAGAATCCGGGCGAGATAAGGCTAAAGGGCAGGCAGCCAACACCCAGAATCGTCCTCCTTGTCCTCACCGTCCTTGTCCATCTCATCGGTCGATATACGAATATGTCCTTGTTCCTGCCCCTTGATATCTTGCTTGACCTTTTCCGCAATCACCACGCGCGTCGCCGGTTCGCCGGCGCCGAGAGGACTGCTCTTGAACTTGCTTGGGCCTTTGGCGATAGGTGGGGGTCGTACCGCTGCCGCCGCCGCCGTGCTCGCGCTCCCGCTTGCGTTGGTTCCCGTGCCAGAACGAGATCGGGGAAGATATGCCCGACAGCACTACGGCAACGCCCTACAGCAGCCGCAGCAACCAGACGAGGCTTCCGTTCCAACAAGACAGCTTCAAGAGAGGGCGCAGGGTACGTGGTCCGTGACGTAGCAGGGCTCAGGGAACCGACGAGCGTAGAGGCGGGACCAGAACTGCTGGTGGGACGCTTCCTCGTGGGCGATGTCGTAGACTGTTCGGATCCGAAACTCTTCCAGATACCAACAATACCGTGGTCCTGACACGATTGATCGACGATCGTCTTACCGACTTGTCTGTGATAGTATCACCTTGGATCGTCGACTCTTTCTCAGAGTCATCACGCCTCTGGAACGCTCTTTGCTATCCGTTGTGCTTGCAGTGGGCTTGGTCGAGATTCCTCTTCGTCGCTGGATTCGCCAGAATCGCTACTAGCGTCACTGATACCAACTCTCTGACGTAGACGCTGTGTGAGAGTTTGCTTGGCACCCTTCTTTACAGAGGCAGCCCTCTCGACGCTGAACCGAAAGACTAGGGCCATGTGTGAACGACCTTCTTGGAATTTGTCCAAGATACCCAGAAGAGGTTCTTGATTGGAACAAAGGGAACATAGTTGAGAGGTAGCATCCGCACGAATGTCAGAAATGCGGATATTGAGAGAAAATAACAGTACCTCCGGGATCGAGCATACGCACTGGTACTGGGATTAGGTACAGAGTGGAGTGGGGAATGGTGACGTACTTGTTTAACGACAAGGATGCCGATAATCTTTTTGACCCTTTCCATACGGTCAGTTGAAGGGTCGAGGATTACAACTTCATCGTATCAGGGATGCGACTGTGACCAGTCAAGAAGACCTTCTTTAGGGTGTCGTAGTCGAGCTTGGAATCATTGGAGAGTATGAATACGTCGTCGATAGGCGTCGTGGCCTAATTATGGGTGATCAGGATGCCGTCAAGGTGGGAGAGAAGACGGTCACGTTACCTGTTTGACGACCTTTTCCACCGATGATGTTGACGGTGTCGGTCTTAGGAGTGCATAGCGATCAATTCCTTGAGTTCTGAAAGGAATGAGGTGGTGTCAGAGATGGATTGATGGGAAACTGACCAGCTCTTCGATATATGATGCCGAGAACGAATTCGAGGAACTTTGCGACGGGCCATGCGACAATTCCCTATGACGTGGAAGTTGGTGAGTGGGTTACATGTGAGCTGAAGAGGGAACAAACCAAGAATTGCGCCCAGATAAAGACCATGGCGGGTGCAGACTGGGTATGATTTCGGATAAGCTGTGAGCGTGGGCATTAGAATAGAAGATTCGGGCCGCGGAAATGTGTGCTTGATACGCACATGACTACAAGGACTGTGGCTCTGTACCCTCCACCGAGGACGGGAAGTTGTGGAAAGGGATCATCGCTGTTGTGTTGACAAGAAGAGAGACGTGGGATGAAAGATTATTTACCTGGTACAGGATGTTCAAACAAGCTGTGCACCGTGCTCCGGAGCGGAAATGTGCCGTCACATCATCGGTCCACAAGGAGAACGTGGACGTTGACTGCGACAGCCTGAGGAGGGTCTTTCCGGTGCACCATTTTATGAATGTCTGTGACGTACCAGTCGGCGGTCGACAATCAATGTAGCAAGTCGCTGAGGTGTTTCAATTTTACGGGCTGGTGCGGCAAAGGTCACTCATCCTACTCTCGAACCTGCACACGTTCTCGGCATCAAGGATTGCACCAACCACTCAATGAACTAGTGACCTCATTGGTGTCACCGATGCGCGGCGCAAGCTCCGGTTCGCCCGTGCATCGCACACACTTCTCTCATACTTCAAAGGGCCAGTCTTACAGCATGGAACTACTATCCCGCTTCCTGAGCCAGGATCCGCGACGTGACGTTCCATTGAATGGTTTGCTGGAGGTGGGAACGTTGTCATTTCATCTCTTTGTCGCTAATCGTTTCGTGTTATTTAGTGGCCGGTGCTCTCGAGTCCCTTTCTTCATTAGCTCATGCCCATCTCGAGCTCGGGGTTTCTTTACCGTTTCTCGCGGGTACAGCGACGTTTGCATCTGATGTTGATTTCTGAGAAACTCCTACTTGCAAGCACACACCCCGACCTCACACCCATGTTGACTTGACATCGCTGCGAGCGGCTTTAAGAGCCATCGGCGAGGAAATCCTCAGGGAATGACAGGGATGGGACTCCCCAGTCCCTGGGACCCTTTGTCATTGGTTTGACTGGGTAAGTCGGTGTCACCTCCAGTCCTTCAGTTCCTCGATACCCCCTTGTTAGGCGCGGAAAGGCTTGCGACCATAGGCGACTCATCAGTTGCGACATCGAAGTGAGTGGTGTCATACGTCTCCGTAACACGCTCAGCTAACGGCAATGACCCTCAGGGTGGCCTCGAATGCATGTCGCATGCATCCACCCTCTCGGATCCCTTCTTCAAACATCGTCCTCCAACGCTTCCGACTCACCTCCCCAGTGTGCAAATCATGTCTGTGGACATCCCTCCCTCCAGCTTGTCGTTGAATGCATCCGAACACTTTTGTCGACTGTTGATGCCATACTTGAAGGCCGTGATCCAAGAGTACCGGGAACAGAGCCAGTGCAACAGGAGTACTCCGATGCTCTGAAGACGGCCACGGTCGCCAAGGACGGTCAATTCCATGGGATCCATACCTGGCTAGAAGATCCCCTCGATACATGGAAGCGAACTACAGTCAAGTTGGAGGGTTCTGCGGGGAAAAACAAGGTCTTGATGCTCGGGAGCGGCATGGTTGCTGGACCAGCAGTCCAAGAACTATCCCAGCGTTCAGACGTGGAGTTGGTTGTTGGTCAGTAGTTCGTTTGTATCTTGTGGACTCATTTGGATCGTGGTGTATGTTATTTTCTTGCTGTGCTACCAGCAAGCAACTGGCGCGCAGAAGCCGAGGGTTTGATATGGGGTCTCTCGAACGCCAGTGCCTGCTTGCTGGACGTCGAGGATAAGGGAAGGCTTTCTCAGCTCATTGGAGTTGCCGACGTTGTCATCAGGTGCGCCAAGAGCCATTGACTCTGAACGTTTGGAGATGATTTCATATAGCCTTTTACCCGTGCCGTTCCATCCATCCATCGCCGATTTATGTATCATACATATCGCCGGCGATGCGCGCCTTGCACGAACGGTACGTTCGTCCCATTCCTAGCATCAAGCCACAGTTCGTTGAAATCACCAACCACCTGGGTTAGGGCTGAATCCGCCGACGTCGTGCTGTTGAACGAGATCGGGTTGGACCCAGGCATCGATCACTGCTCGGCGCTCTCCTTGCTCAGGCAGCTAGAGAAGGAAAACATGCGCGTTGTGTCCTTCACGTCCTTCTGCGGCGGTCTCCCCGCTCCGGAAGCCTCGGACGTCCCACTTGGGTACAAATTCAGCTGGAGCCCAAGAGGGGTGCTCAATGCTGCGCTCAAC
>JBBPPC010000279.1:0-24467 GCA_038091775.1 Leccinum olivaceopallidum | reverse complement strand
GTTAAAAGAAAAGGGGATATCTCGACGATACGAAGTTTAAATAGGTAAAAGAGGGTAAACAAAAGGACGACCTCTGATTGGTTAGTCAATATGGTGTCATGGAACCTTGTAGAAAGGTATGGAATGTGTAGGTAATCCTCAGTGTGTAAACCGGAGAAGCCATGGACTACTAATCATACAAGGGAAAAGACGAGTCAACGAAGTCACATCGAAGCAACAAGATGGATAATAAAAAGGAAAGAATGGGGGGGGTCCTCTATGAATCGTAACACTACCTGATCCTTTCAAAGATGTGCTGGCTTTACCTGCTGAACAGATGTATACCCAGATACATAGTACACCAAAGGCTTTTCAGGTCAGGACAACTATCATCTCATGCAACTCAAAACAACCTCATTTCACAAACCAATTACATCCACTTTGGAATGAAAATCTCTAGTGGCTCAGCCATAAACAGAGTAAGCAAGACATAATCAAGGAACAATATGACACAATGGAACTGGAGGAGAAGCAACACTTCTTCCTTCAGGGTGCCATTATTTTTCTGTGAGATGTATCTGATTACATGTACATATATTAGCATGATACCCCCGAGATGATACATTCTGTCCCAAATTGTCCAGAAGCCACACTACCATCTCTCTGTGGAGGTATTGGCTTCTCTTGGTCCCAACATCACAAGTATTGAAGTGTATGAAGAGCAACTGATGTGGTAAATCTCCACAAACCTCAAGCATACTTTCAAGTTTGATTCCCACTGTCATATATTTTTATATGGCACTTTGGTGTCACTCAGTGCCTCAACTTTGATGACCAATTTGTTGAAGCCAAGGAAACAAGCCAGTCCTGCCATGTTTGATTCAATATCAAGACAGAACAGTAGTGCATGTGCCAGAAAATCCGGGGCGAAGAGAGTCAAATTTTCAGCTCATCCACTCCACTACAAACCCCACACCATCTAAGGTCACTCCTCAATGCCTGTGTGACAATGTCTGTGTTCTCCTTCTTCACCCACAACCACAGTCTCATCAAGCATATCTAGGTCGACATTACTTCCTTCAAAATTATGCCTGTTATCTATCCTAAGTGGAAGGCTGTGTTGAATACACACAGTTACTGGGGTGTAGGTCTTCATAGAATAACTTATATTCAAGTAGCTGCAAAGTGGTCTAAAGTAGCTCTGTCTTATGAATATCATTCTGGACAGAGCCAAGTCACAAAAAATGAACTGCCTCTAGGCCTGGCCTAAGTCTTGGCAACATCCTAAGTCTTGGCAACATCTGGCCCAGAAAATTTATATTTACTTACCTCCTTCTCTAAAGTGGTGGCTGAGAGACTCAAACATCTCAAGGCAGCTTCACATCAAGATAGGCTAGCATTGTTGTAGAAAAGGTTTTGAGTGCTGAGGAACTGAAGTGTGCTTGGGCTTTTCGAGTCAAATTTCAACTGGATGGAAAAAATGACCAACAAGTTGCAGATTCTTACAGTCACACTTGCACGGTGATGGAAGTTTTA
Organism: Leccinum olivaceopallidum; assembly: GCA_038091775.1. Taxonomy (NCBI): domain Eukaryota; kingdom Fungi; phylum Basidiomycota; class Agaricomycetes; order Boletales; family Boletaceae; genus Leccinum; species Leccinum olivaceopallidum. The sequence goes on along the minus strand of JBBPPC010000279.1, from coordinate 22,952 downwards.
GGCAGATTTAGCAGATTTATTGCTTTGTGTGGTTTATGTTCTTCTACTGTACTCTGTCACTTCGGTCCCCAATCTAGTACTCTGACTCATCTTGTTCTCTCCTCACTGGCTCTTGGCCTGCTGGCTCATAATTCCTATGTATCCAAACCATACCTAGCTGACAAGCTACCAGGAATCTTTGCATTCTTGTTGTGTCATACATAGTCTATATATCCTCACAGTTCAGAATCCTCTACAACTTGAGTTAACTGCTGTGTCTGCTAATGATAGGCACTGCCTCAAATTGACCTGCCAAACAAGACTAGCAAAATGTCCAATGTAGTGTCAACAAAGTGAAGCTGCCTAGCAGCTCTCTTTCTCTGATATTACATATGATAGTCATAAAATGATTTTTGATCATATTTGATTGCCCAAGTTTTAATTATAAAACTATATCAGAGATACAATTATGATCAGGAGCTGTTTCCTTGTCAGAAAGTGTGTTCTTTGAGTAAGAAAACAGTATTCAAAAGTACAACTGATTTTCATTGCCTCGATATATGATTTCCACCAATTAATTGACAATAGTGATAGCCTCCTTGCTGTGTCATCCTTCCTTGAACTCTTTGAGCAATATGTATATGGTTGTTGCAACTAGTCTCAACACTTAATCAAGCTCTTGGTTTCAAATGAACTTATGTAGCTGCATGGAGTTGAGAAAAAGAACATAAGTATGATGTTTTGAATAGATCAAGGTCTCAATTCAGCTTTCCTTTCTATCATGATATGCCACCTGGCCCATTCCTATGTTTATTGTCATTGCTAGCCTTGATTTACCTCCACTATATATCTTGACTTCTTTAGAAATGCCCATTACTGCTGGTGTTCCAAGCTGATGTTTAAAATTGCTTGTTGGTTCTCTATCTTCTTTGCAAATGCCTCTTGGCCATGGTGAATGTCATTGGAAGTCTTAAGGCTGATCATTATCATCATAAGCATTGCACATCTTCAGAAGAACACAGAAAAATTCCTGGTGAGTCATATCTTTTGAGGGACCAGCTGATCTCTGCCATTCAAAATGAGACCAAAGCTCTTCCATACCTGCCAGGAATTCAAAAGTAGCATGAGATAGAAGGAGTGATAAGAGGGAATGTTGATTTCCAAAGATATGCTTGTGTGATGTTCAGGAGTGGCTTAGACCACCTCAGGTTTGATGTCCCCCTGAGACCAGTGCTGGTTTCCTTTTTTTTGACTCCTTCTATTGTGGCATTGGCATGTACTTGCAGATTTGTATGGTTGGAGGAGCATAGAGGTAGATTGCAAAGGAGAGATGTGAATGGTGAAAGAAAGTTTGATGCCAGGAAAAGTGGCAATGTGGAGAGGCATGACCTTAGCAGAGGAAACATTAGGAGAGAAAATCCTGGTTAGTGAGGAATCATATGAGGAAGTATGGCCAAGTAGCTGGAACCTCAGTGAGCCTTGAATAAGACTTCAATGAAGCATAGTTGGAACTTGACTTCAAGGAAGATCCATACTCTTAAATGCCCACCAATTACTTAATATACCAGCTCATTTGACATACATCTCTGGACCTGGCTATTGAGGGACAGTGTCATCTACAGGATTCTCCCTCGGCGGGCCCTTCTCTTTTAGGGGGGAGGGTGCAGGCACAGCCTGCGCTTAGCCAACGACTGCAGGAGATGCCTGCACTTAGCCAGCGCCTGCAGGAACCACCCATGCTCAGTCACCGGCTGCAAGAAATGCCAGCGCCAAGTAGCTCCCACAAAGGCAAAGAGTGAGCACATTATGAGGAGACCACAGCAGCACTCCCCTATGAGGCCACCGACTCCGTCGACAGCGCCCATCCTTCTATTACCACAGTCGAAAGACCATGGTCGTTCAATGACCTACCACCCTCTGCGCAACTATTCTGACAAGTATTCCCAGGAGCTACGGGGCAGAACCTCGCCTCCGATGACGGTGACTCTGATTTAAGACGACCTACCCGTTAACAGGTTCGAGGACTACTCCTCCTGGAAAGGCTAGCCCCAGTGCCCCACCACGACTTCAATCGCATGGTATGGCAATGGGAACATGTCCATCTCATCATCATCCCTGGACGGTATCACCATCTACTTGCTGGGCAGATGTCGGGCTCCACACAGGGCGTCTCACACCCTGGGTCGGGACCTTTGGCAAAGAGGCATCCATGCCCGAGATCACTGCATATCTTGCAGCAAATGGATTGACTGCACAACAGGCTGATGATGTCCTCCCCTGGGCTAGGTGATTAGCACGCAAGATGGTCAAACATGTCGACCTGTCGAGTGGGTTTGATAACTCCACAACCGCTGCCATCTATGCGCCACTGCAAGAAGCGTTGCGTCGCCCCATCACGAGCAACGCACTCAACCATTCACTTGAATGGTATGACCTGCAGGCCAATGTGTTAGCCTGGGTGCAACCTGAGGACGTCCCCCCCCTCGAGCATGACACTGACTGTTACAATCGCTGTCGACTTCGAAGGACTTAGAGGAGTGGACGTATCTTTTTCTTTCAACGTTCTCCCGTTTTCCATCTATCTTGTAAACAATACTCACTTCCTTCTCGACCGAGCCATAGACTAATAACCTCTCTTGGTCAATCCCTTCTCGTCTTATCTTGAACCGCCTATCTCTTTATCTCTCTATCTCTTATCTCGTCTTATCTTGTACCACCTTTTTCTCTTATCAACTTCCCGATATGGTTTCCTCTCTCTCACTGCTACTTACACCGCTTGGTCCGTGCCCTTTCGCACCTACTATAAATACCCCAGTAGCACGATGGTGTTCCTTAGCTAGTTCTGCGCAATCAAGCGTTATCTAACTCTTCCTCCACTTGACCGTCTGCAAGTGAGACTTTCTCTTATCCTTCCTATTAGACTTGATTGGTCTCTTCGTGAGTACCTCGTCTAAGTAGAAAGGTAGTCGTTATCGCTTCGCGTAACACTGACTTCTCCGAGGACACGCAGGTCCTCAACCACTTCAGAGAAGCAGTCCTCCATTACGACCTCCCCTCCATACCTCGGGAGGATAGCCAGTATTCCGGGGATGTCGAGGTGGATGTCAGTATGGGCGAGGAGGGCGATCATCCTGACGACGCCAGGTGAATGTGATCCTTTGAATTGATTCTTGTCACAGACTATACCCTTCCCTCATTTCTCCTCTTCCTTCTGTTCTAATTTTTTGTTTTTCCCGTATACGAGCTGTGCACCGTCTCTAGAAGGGGAGGGTGTAATGCTTTTCAGAGGGGCTTCGCCCCATTTGTCCTTCGTACTTGGCATGTGGTCATTAGCACCACATGTCCATGATTCTGTTATTTCACATTTATTTAATCACATGTATCTTATGTATATAAAGTGGGGACCATCACTAGGATGGCCCCACACTTTTTACCTTTACACTCTACATCAATATATGACATACTCGTCCGTTGGTGTGAACTAAGGCAACGAAGTGCCCTTATAACCCTTATACTTCTCTCAGCACAACCCAACATCAGTCCTGACCTTCATACTATCACAGACATCAGCTGTTGACAGAATTCTACAGCTGTCTATACTCCAGATATCACCAGGTCCACAGATATATATTACTATTGATACTGAGAAAGATAAATGAAGGCAATCTCAGGAAGTGATTGGCAAGCTTAGCAGTGGCTTGGAAGCCCCTATCTTTTATATGAGCATAATAACACAAATCAATCTATATGCAGATGAGATATTACTATAAATTATTGAATATTGTCATACCTGTCCCAAAAATGGTCAGGAAATTACTAAATAATCACCAAAAGATGTGGAGAATAAAGATTGTCCAAATAAATCCAACAAACTCCTCTTCCATTGGCTAATGGAGCCTCATAAAGGTACACCCCTACACCATAGACCCAGTGAATAGAAAAGAGTAGGAATGATGATTAAGACTCATGATTGATGGCGATGGTATCCTGATGATGATTGAAGTGGAAGTCGAAACCATTCCAGATAGATGAGCTATTGATGATAGTAAGTAGAATATTGAGGATTTTACACTGGTTGTGCAATTGAAGATGTAGTGAGTTGAATCTGAGGAGATTTAGGAGTATTACAAAACATTCATAAAAGTATTTTATAGCTTCTACAATGCTTCCACAACTAATCCAAATAGCCATTCAGATACTATGTAGTGGAATTAGGCAAGAGCAGGGATATGGGTAACCCCCAGGGGTCAGGGTGAGGGTACCATAAGGGTAGGGGTAGGGGTACAGTTGTCAAAAATTTTGTACCCTCCAAGGGTATGAAGGGTACTCAGGGCTATTAAAAGTCCCACTCTGGTGACCTCATGTCAGACTTGTCATCACTATAATGGTCTAACAATCATATTTGAACACATAAGTGTTTTGTAGTTGAGCACTGTGGAATGTGTCTACAGCATGTGCCTAGCTCCACAGCCACAACAAGATCTCATGATTCCAAAAACATATAAATTTGACAGGAGATTTATGACCATAATCCAACATAATGGTTATTACAGCTTCCACAAGCCTTCCAGAGTCTGAATATACAGTAATATATCTATAGTGTATTGGAAAGTGTTTGTAACATATGCCTAGCCTATAATAACCATAAGGCCAAAAGCCCACTGATCACCATCAGAGGCATAACCATCAAACCCACTGATTCTCACAGGTTCCTAGGTGTCCAGATCAACAAAGGGTCCTTTATACTTCAAGGAGTCCATTCATAGTCAATGCACAAGTCCGGCTATCTATTACCAGCTAGTGAACACTGTTCAAAATCATGGATTCATTTCATTTACATACCATGATCCCTAGTAACGACACTAGCATCACTGACTAGTTACATACTGTGACTTAGTTATGACACCATCATGTGATTTGTGTTACTCATCACATAAATATGATAGCTTTAACACCATTAAGACAATAGCAGTATCTTACTGCAGATGACTTATATCTTTGTCATTCTTCTATTCTATGGCCTTATTATAGGAGAATATGTACATAGATACAAATATCCCTGTAACATATATAAATCTGGTGGTTTAGAGTCTTTAACTTATTTTTCTATCTTCACTCTTACCTAAGCTACTTGCTCAAGTTCTTCTCTTCTTCACCTTGTTAATTGACTTTGGACTATACAATGATAATTCTCACTGTTCTCTTAATTCCCTTCCAAGCTACTCAATGATCCTGTTGTTCCCTAGTTTTGCAAGTCTTGTAGTAAATCAGTGGTTTACTCTTGTGGTAAGCTGATGTATGTGGTGGTGCTGTCAGGTGTATGCTATGGGTTCTATACTCAAATTGTGGTGGTGATCAGGTAGGATAGAAATAGAAGCACTATAGATAAAATAAAGAACAAGAATGATTTGAGGATTTGAAGGTAGTGGCAGCAGTGGTGGAGGTGGCTGGGTGTGGTGTTGCAGGTACCTTGGCATGGTCTATCAACTGATTCTCATTTAGCTACTTATTGCCTATAATTTCACTATGTGGTAGCCTTTCCTTCCTCAATGAGTGGGTGGATGAAGTGTCATATTTTGTCAAAGTCAGGCTCATGGTGTCATTTCTGTACAGTCTGTTATAATAGAGGATGTTATTGCTTGGCTAGTTTTGAGCAATATGAGATGTCACCTAGTCATGTAGTTAGGATTGCACTGAAGTCTCTGGACTACATGATGCGCTGTGTACATACATGCTACTATCATGAGGTATACATTATGATGTAATGGTGTGGGTAACAATGAAATGACTGTGGTAACAACATGGCAATGTAGTGATTATTACAGCTCCCACAAGCCTTCCAGGAATGTTCTGAATAGACAGTTATATCTCTATAGTATATGGGAAAGTGTTTATAACATGTTCCTAGCCATATAACAACCATACAGTTCAAAGACAGCTAAAGTGCAATAAGTGTTGTTGAGTTGTAGTTGGATATATGTATCGAGTCATAAACCTCTGATATTTCATTCATATCTTTTTGTAATCTTGAGCCCTTGTGGTGATTATGTGCTAGGCACATACTTTCTAATACACTATAAAGACATAACTGTCTATTCAGAACATCCCTGGAAGGCTTGTGGGAGCTGTAATACTCAGCTTTCTGCATAATATCATACATTTGGTGGCAAATTGACATATATTCGCAATTTTTGGAACATGTGGATGCTATTGGGCTAGGCACATACTGTAGATACATTCTCCTACAGTATAGACACATGACTGTCTATTTAGATTAGTTGTAAAAGCATGGTGGAAGCTATAATAACACTTTTATGATATGTTTGCAAATCTCCTAAATCTCCTCAGATTTAAATCACTCACCACATCCTCAATTTTAATTGTAAAAATAGTGTGAAATCATGGAAGGGATCCACCAGTCCTAGAGGGCACTACCATTGCCTTGATGATATATACATTGCAACATACTACATATAAATATAAGTAAAAAAGTTGAAAAGTCGAAAAAGATGGTCTAGTATGATGGTCAGGGGTCTAGAGGGAATTGTAAACCATTGGAAATATCCATATATATATTACTGACATGCCTACATCTTATGAAACCAAAAGAACAAGTCTGAAATCATCAGAAATTCAAAATATACAATTGAAATCTTGGAGCTACTTCAATGCTTACACCAGGAGTGGCCAGCTGATGTCAAGTGAGTTAATAATATTGACTCAGATGCAAATGTACTCACAATAGAATGAAGGGATGTTGTTAAGCATCAAGGTTGGCTCATGAACCTGACAGGATGCCCCAATGGATTTTTCCCTATAGATTGTGGTCAGGAACACAACATTTGAGTCATCAAAGTCACACACCAAGTCCCTTTGATAAAATAGGTCCAGTCCAATTTATCACATTGGAGAGGCAATAGGTGATTGAGCATGAGATCCTATTGTGTGAATGGCAAGCGACAGTGGAAAAGTGTCAACTCAAACTCAAGCCCCATGCAATAAGCCAAATGAGTTGATTTGAGTGGCTACAACAGATTCAATGTGAGTCCTTGACAGCTTAGCCAAGTCAGTTGGCACTGACTTGTGGTCAGCCAAGTTACAGACTCAATCTCACTTAGACAACCAAATTTGTGCCATGATGTTGAATGATCCTGTAATACTGACAAGACCATGAGCTGTAGGTTGAAAGTGTACAGTAATGACTCACAAACATAATCCAGCATGGCAGGAACTCTGAGTCTCAGGCTTACCAGTCGTCCATGCAACATGCTCTGCAAGTTGGAGCTTCATCATCCAGCCAGAGTGGGTGGAATGTGGAGGTTGCTGCTCGAGGGGATCATAGGAGTCCTGTAGTAAGTGAGCCAAAGCCTGAGTTGCTATTGCAGCAACAACTTCAGGTTCAAGTTTCCACTGGTGAAGTAAACTTAAGTCCGGGACTGTCGGTCTATCACTCGGGGGCTGACGGCGACACTTGGAAAGAAATGAAGATGTGGATGAAAGCAAAGGACTTTGGCAATAAGCTCAAGAGGTCAAAGCTGGGTCTACCAGCTATGATGACCGACTCGAGTATTTATACAAGCAGACTATTCTACATACAGGCGGACTACATGAGGTGTTACATACATACATACATACTAAGTGACATCATGTCTACATAATGATATAAGGGAGTGAGTAGTAATGGAATGATAGTGGTGATGACATAGGAATGTAGTGACATCGAGGAGAAGGGTTGAGGAGTAGATCACCTGACCTTAGTCCGGGTGGTGGTATGTCCAGTCTTAGTCCACAGTGTCGGAGCAGGCTATACTGTAGAAATCATGCATCAATGATATTGCAGTTAACAAGTAAGTAGTTGTGCAGCACTACTTGTGATCCAGTAATGCATCACTTGACAAGTGTTGTATGATGCATCACTGTGCGTTGTCGTAAAGACATGTGCGCTTGTGATGCATCACTCATTGTTGTCGTAAACATACTATGTACACGTGTGCCAGTGATGCATCACTAGCACTGTTCATCGTCATAAGATACATACACTTGTAATGCATCATTCATTTGGCCAGTAGCACTCTGAAAGTGTTTATAATACTAAGTTTAAAAGGTACATAAGTTTGTGATGCATCACTGTTCGTCACTGTTGTCACCATTGTCAAGGTATGTACACACATAATGCATCATTCATTTGGTAGCACTCTTGAAGTGTTTTAACGCTAAGTTTAAAGGTGTATGCATGCCGCAGCATGCGTGATGCATCACCAGTGTTCGAACATTGTTGTCAAGGTACGTTCGCTCGTAATGCATCATTCATTTGGTAGCGCTCTTGATGTATTTTCAACGCTAAGTCTTAGTTCCTTCAACAAACCTTCCGACAACTTGAATGCACAAGCACCTGCATTGACAATGTGAAATCAAAACAAGAAAACTTCAAATGCTCGACAAGATGGCCAGGTAAGAAGTACTGTACTACTTCCTTTTCGCCTTTTTCTGACTCGGACACCCTATCTCATTTGCTGTAGTGCCACGGGATGACGGAACAAAGGCACAAGCAGAACGACGAGGACCAGGACCAGGACCAGGTTCAATGAGAGCCGGACCAGGACCAGGTTCGAGGGGATGGAGTGGTTGAGGTGCAACAGTTCCTGACCTGTTGGCAGTGTCACTTGAAATTGAGGGTGAGGCCTAGTGTGGCATCTCGACTGGAGGTGCCAGTGTAGAAATGGCAGAGGGCTGGAGGGTTTTGGAAGTCGGTGTTTCAGTTCTAGTATTGTTAGCGACTACCGGCCCATCGCCTCCAGGCTGTGCAGTTTGGACGAGCAGTTCCTCTCCCTGCTGAGCACTGAGCTGCCCAATGTTTTGGAGACCGGTATCGTATTGTGGAGTCGGTGGGGAAATTGGTGGGAATCTATACAGCGGAGCTGTAGCATGGCCATCAGAGACTCGGAGGAGGTCCGACTGCCCCTGCTGAGCTGCCAATGGTTGCCGAATGATGTCCCGCCCGGGCCAACTAGTATAGTATTGCGAAGTTGGCGGAGAAGGCGGGGGGAATCTGAATGCCAGTGGTAGAACTGAATCGGCATTGGTGAAGTTCAAGTCCGTGCCATATGGTCCATACTGCTGGGCAATCCTTTCCAGTACCGCATCGTTATAGGGATCATATGAGGCCCCATCATCAAATGTGGTATTTTCTGCCAGTGGTGTAGTTGCGAGAGATGGAGGTAGTGGTAAGTGGACTCCATGTGGAGGGTCGTCTACCAAGAGGGAACCATCAGACAAAGGGGTAACTGGACGTGATGAAGTGACTGACAGGTCTCCATCAAGGCGTGGCAATCACATGGGCACATCTGATGCATAATTGTCACTGGCACCCTCCGAAGTTTCAGTCTCGTAAATTGTAGGTCATAGCGTTTTAAAGTCCGGTTCGGTCCAGTTATTTGCCTTATTTGGGCATAACCGAAACCTTAACCGGTTATGGAAATTCCTAATTTGGACAAAATATAGACTGAACCGATAAAAACTGGTTTCGATCGATTTTCCTCGGTTCGGTAGCCGGTTATGACAGGTTCTGTGGTAGCCGAAAATTCACACGCACTCATAGCTTTCTGTCCATAATTTGTTTACATTAATCGGTTCACAGCATCTCAAGATATTGCCATTTTAAGATTTTCTCGAATATGTGCTTGAAGTAGCCAGAATATTCAATCTCGGACTCATTAGGAAGTGGTTCCCACGCTTAGTAATGGCCGTACCGGATGTAGTAGACACCCCCATCGACCATCTGACCAAGTTTTGAGGCCAATCGGTAGTGATGCACCTGAGATACAAGCAATCTCGACCTCCATGTGGATAAATTCTAAATATATTGATATCAAAGTCAAATCTTGATGGAAAAATACGCAAAAAATATGGATAAATCGGGAAAATGTAGGGGATATAGGGTGTAAATCGCACAGCCACCATAACCGGTTTGGACCGGTTTTGACTGGTTTTTGTCCAGTTTTGAAAATTTTGAGATTTCTTGTAACCTTAACTGCACCTATCTGTAATTGGGCATAACCAAACCTCTTTAAGCGGTTACAAGCGGTCAGGGTTCGGTTAAGTTAGGGTTTTTTATCAGTTATGCGACTGGACTTTGAAATGCTAGTAGGTCGTATTGCATCACTGGCAACCTCTTCGCACTCCATATCATTCGATGAGCATGCCACATTCGATCCATCTGGCCAATGCATACTCAACGTGAGTGACATTTAGTTCTAGAGATATGTAAGTACTCACCATGCACATAACGTACAAAGAGGTCGAAGGATTGCATGACACGCTCTGAGAATCCCGGTTAAGATTGCAAAAAGTTCATGCCAAGGGACATTTCACCACTGTGAATGCTGGCATCACAGAACCGTGTAAGTCACAGAAATATATTCATAGCAAACTGACTTGGAAACAGACCTTACAGTGTTTATTTTATTCAAATCCTTCAGTATGACTGGTCCACCTGCAAGCAGAGTGAACGACCACCCAGTTTGTTCATGCAGCATCTCAAAAAGGTGCTTGAACATCAAAGGAATTGCTGCAATGGCCGTGCTTGTTTCAAGTTTTACTTAAGTCAGCTTTCAACCGGCATCTACGTAATATAGACACACTTACCTGGCCTTTTGCTCCAAGTCATCCTCAACCTCTGCAGGATCATTGTGGATGTCGTCCTGACTCTCCAGTCGAGCATCCCGCTTGGCTTTCTCCTTGTGAACCTTTTCCCGAATTTCTTCATTGTTCCCGGCCTCTTTCCAAGAATCTTTTGTGACTCTGCGATGAACCTCCATCCACGCCTTCTTGTCTTTACACTCCAATCCACGCTTCTCACATTCATCCTCAAAGGCTGCTTTGATCTTATCATTGTAGTAGAGTTTAGAGAAGATCTCTTCCTCAGTAAGCTTGTGCTTATTTTTTGGTTTGGTGATGAGCGCCTGAAGGGTTTGAAATGGTGCCAGCTTCGTGGCCTCACGCTCTCGACGGGACTTGCCAGCTTGCCATCTCATCCATGCAATTAGTTGCTGCAGGTGTGTTAGTTTTTATCTCAGTGTATAGTTCAACTGCCAGTGTAGCACCCACTAACCCACATCCTTGTGGGTTTCCATCCTTTGTAAGCCCAGAAGAATTGAGGCCCCATTTCTCGCAAAAGGTGGTTTTCTCCGGCCACTACTTGAACCATGCCTTGTAAAACACTGGCTTAATGAAGGCAACCTAGATCCAACAAGGACTATGGCACCTCAACAATCACAAAGACACTGGAGGGGAATGTGTAGTAGGATGGAGGGAATCCAACCAGAACAAGACTGGCTTGTTCGGTTGCTGCATTCAAGTATTTATACTACTGACATGTGTGCACAGACCAGCTTAGGGCCGGTCTAGATAAGCTATGCTAACTAATATGGTAAGTGTCCAATGGGTGCTACCAGGATAAGTCATGTGACCTATGGCTGTGCAAGTCACGTGACTTCGAAAAGTGAAAAATGAGAGGCGAAAGGTGAAGTGTATAAGTGGTCATGTGATTGCTGACTAAGCAGGTCATGTGACTTCGAAGAGTGGAAAATGAAGAGGTTTGTAACACTTAAAGTCAGTGTAGTTACGAGTTGGCATGCATGGAACATAGTGCTCCTCAAAGTAAGCAACCAGCCACTTTTCTTGTTCTTTACTTGTCCATTTGACTCCAGGCATCGCAGACAGACAGAAAATATGCAATCAAGACTCAGAGGATGTCGAGGTTGTGCCACTATGGTAGACGTTCAAAATGATGAAGGGGTGGAAATCCGTCTTTGTGAGCTCTTTGGCATACTTGAATTTATTGATGCATCACCAACTGATATTTTGTAAATTGGGAACGAAGTACTACACAGTTCCCGAGCATACATCAGTACTCATCTGGTATCACAGCACTCGCTTTGTATGGTAGGACTCAATTTGGCCTTCCATATTGGCCATTAGAAGGTCTTTGAGAGTTGCAACCACAGTCGACACAGATCCTGCTATCTTTTGAGCATTCTCCAGCTGACACCCCACTCCGTGCTCCTGCAAAGTCTTAGCTTCAGCCTGGTGTGCTGACCGTTGTAAGTCTCCAGCCTCAAGAATGACTTTCTCTAACAGGGCGCCACAGTCGTCAGCACATAACTGCTCGCAAAAAATGTTGAGGGATCCATCAATAAGCATCATCAGGTCCTTCATAATTGGAGAAAGTGACTGATCTGAGTCACTGTTCCGCTGGGTGCCGGCGGGGCTGCATCCGAGTCGGGTTCAAGTTGGCCCAGAGGTATAGACTCGACTACATCCTACTCAGTGTTGATCGAGCACAGGTGGTTAACTGGCTGTCAATGACTTGCTGTGCTTTCGCATCCTATATTTAATCTTCATTTGTTCAGCGATCTGTACATGGTTTCTGAGGTGTGATGGGTTGATTTAATATATTCGTTCAAAACAGTGAAGACTCACCGAGCATAGTACTTTTGACGAGATAACCGTGCAGCCTGAGCATGAGATTCAGTTGTAGTGTGTATGCGGGGACGACCCATAAGGACTTGCAAAGTGTCGGTTCAAGAAAAAAAATCAAATCAATAAGTAGGTGGTAACTAAAGTACTAAGTCGTGTAGTAGATCTTGTGTACTAGGAGATTTATGCAATATTTATGCAAGACTCATGAATAAACCTGGAGTACTCGTGATCTATACATAATACACGATGGAATAAGGGTGTGGTAGGGCCAACGTGGGCCGTACTAAAAATAAGGTCATAACGAATGGTTGTGACTTCGTAGATGACTAGTAGCATACATATTTTCACCAGTTAACGTTCACACTGGACAGACTTGGATCTCGGACTCCCCTACATCATTTGAAGTGAGCAAACAGCGTTGCCAATGCCAATTCAATGCAAGGTGATGCAAACACTCCCCCGAATTCAAGTTCAAGATACTCCGAGTCATCCAAAGTCACTCAATGCAATGTATGTATGATACAGAGCATGAGGATATATTTCAATTTTGGCCACAGTCACAAAAAAACATATTGACTAGTACTAATCCATCTCATTAAGGCCAGATGTTGTGATACGTGGTTCTAAAATCTCTACGGCACCCAACTTCAATGCATTCTCGAAAACCAATATAGCCTTCCGGAGAGAAGTGAACTTGCTTTGCGAGCAATGACGGATACCTTGCGTCAAGTCAGCAGTGACTTGCCTAGTATGGGAATTGATATCAGTACAATACATAGCATGGTGAGGACACTATCACTCACCAATCCATGAATATACCAACGCACAAGCCCTTTGTGACACAGTAGAAGGTCACAGTGTTGCTATCCAGCTCGTGAGGTATAGGGAAGTTGTAGACATAGCCTTGGTAATGCCTGTGCCACCATTGACGAGCTAGGGCAGGGGGGTGGAGAAATGATGATGGATGGATCAGGCGTTGGACTGGTGAGAATGGCATGCCCAGGACAAGTAGGGGCTTCGAGAGAAGTTTCAAGAGAAGGGGAGGCTATAGCTGCGGCAGAATCAGAAGGGTTTCTGGCAGTGTGATTCTCCAAGCCACTGGCCCGGGTTGGAAAGTCTTTGCGCGTGGCGGTGGACTGCTCCTTGGCGATAAGAGCAATGGCATGCAAGAGAACTTCTGCAGAGCACCTTGAGATTTTCATTCCGGCAAGTGCTTGTACCAGGAAAGCTAGCAGATACAAGAAGTCAGGACAAAGGGACAAAGGGACGGGTAAGAGAGACGCGGATGTATATCCACTTAGCATTATTGTCTGATCGCCAGCTGATGACAAATAGGTATTTGAACATGTATTTTTTTTCTTTTCTCAGCACTAAGGACTTACCGTGCACTTCCGACGCTATTTGTTTCATATGACATTGCCTGCCAATAGAGTAAGAAGTTGTAGGATCGGATGGCGAGAATGCCACCTACCCTTCAAGTGGACCATGAGCATATGGCCGTTGACTTTGGAGTTCCAAAATTTCACCTCCCAGCACATAAGGAAGCTTGCCACACCCGCTACTCCCTGAACTTTCTGCCGTTTGTAGGCCAAACTGATGGAGAAGGACCAGAACGGGGATGGGCGAATATCAACCTGGTCACGTTGAGCACGAAGAAGATGGGTCCTGGATCAAGGTGAGACACGCTCATCGGTTTTTTTGGGGATTGAAACTGGAAGAAGATGGTTGGGATGAGTAAGTGGACTTTCTATCGCTATGGTGAACTGATGCATCAAAAGGACATACCTTATTGTATGCATTGAAAGAAGCTGTGAAGCAGAAAGAAGAACAAGATGTGATGCATCAGGAGTTTGAGGCAGCAATAGATCATAGTGTTGTCTCTCAGTGGTCGACACTCGTGGAGGATTGGGAAGGGGATCATGCACAACAGAATCCATACAAGCGACAAGGTGAAGGTATGTGAATGGTTGTATTTCCAGCACCCAGGTATATCTCATGCTCGTTTAGTATTGACGCAAGCTAAGGTGCGACTGGAGTTAGCCAAGAACAAAGCTCAGGAGCTTCAGAATGGAAATGATGCATTTTTCATTCATACCAAGGTGTTACCAAGTGTTCTGATCGGCAATGGCGTTGACCTTGAGGATCTTCAGTATGTAACAAAGGTTCAAGTTCATGATGCATCACTTTCCGAGTCTGAAGATATCATTTAGATTTCGCTTGGCCACTGACATGGAGGCTTCCAGATCAGGCCTGACAGACCTACAACAAACAAAGTTGCAGCAATAGTCGAACATGTTACAACGGCAGCTAGACCAGTGGTTGAGGGTACAAGTACTCTACATGCCTTTAGTGGCACGGGAACGTACAAAAGACCAAGATACCACCACCTCCCCAAACGGAGGCAGACCCATTGCGGAATTGCGCCCACAGGACCACAAGCTATATCTCCCATCCCAAAAACCATCTATCAGCCCCAGGTATCTGCAGGTAACAGAATGGCGACTCCAGTATGCACAAGTGTTTGATGCACTTGAGGATATGCGACAGTATCTGCAGCTTTGTTCCTATTTACTTGAATTCAGAAAGACCAATGTCCGTGGACAAGTTTCGAACACGCATGCACAAAACACGTTGAAGAGTATGGATGCCAAGATTCGTCTTGGCGCTGCAAGATACCGCAGGGCTCGTGAGGCACTACAAAGTTTGTCACTGGGGTTACAAAAGGTCAGCTTGGAGAAGATCTTATGCGCGCTGAAGGACGAGGATGTCCGTCCTATCAGTACTGAAGCTGAGGGACAGACAGAGGGATGGCGAACTATGTTGTGGATATGGCAAACAATGGGCATCTCGGAGGATGACAATGCCGAGCTATAGGAGTGTAAGTTGTCGATCATTATTGCTGTCACTTCAAACTCACTAACATACCCTCGAAAGCTTTGCATATCAAATGGGGTATGTCTTGAGCCCGAGTGAAAAGGTGGACAGAGGAAGTTTTCTTGCTTGTCGAGGAGATGAGGCACGTCCAGGCCTTTTTTTCATTCCACTCAAGCTCCTGGAATGAACGAGCGTTGAAACAGCAAGACATGGATGTCAAGCTTCAGGAAGGACTGAGTGCCTATGCAGCTCAGCAAGCAGCACTATACGAAGCCCTTCGGCTGGCTTGCAAGGTAGATTGGGAGGGGACAGTAAGGAACGTGTATGCCATGAGGGTCCAGAAGGGGGAGAAAATTGTACGTACAGAAACATCAGGGTAGTATAGCGTATAACATGGCCACATAGTCTACATTAGGCATCAGATCTACTGGCAGGCACGTGGGTCAGATCAAACTTCGCAATCAGCAGATAAAGAGGCCAGATATTGTGCCTCGGGGACCAGATCACATACCAAATGGGGACAAGCTCAGCACATGCAGTGTACTGCCAGCGTCCACCAGCCAAAATACTCAGTGAGACACAATAGAGTAATGCATAATCATTTGTAAGCAGCGCCCCACAGCGCTCCACCAGCCAAAATGCTCGGTGAGATACAATAGAGTAATGCATGATCATTTGTAAGTGAGTGCTGCACAACTATAAAACCTCCAATGACAATATATGATGCATTATTTCTACAGGGACAGGTGGTCGGAGAGGCCGGACTGTGATGGACTGTGTTCCGGACTGTGAGCGGTCGGTCAGTAATGGTGATTTACAACAACTGGCAGTAACTGGTCTCAGGTGGCTCAGATCATTGACCCCTACCATTGGAGGTGGTAGTCACAGCCTAGGTAAGAGTATCATGTCCAGGTCAAATCAGACATGAGTGCTGACAAGAATGGTGGGAGTGACAACACAACATACACAATTGGATACAGGTATGTAAAGGGTGGATATTGGAATATTGGCCCTTTCCAGCCTCATTCATCATGTTGAGCATATCCAATAAAGCAAGAACATCATTATTGTGGAGTTGAAGATGAAGAACCACCATGGAACTTTTGTCTGTAGGACCCTATCTAATGTTCACCAGAAATGATTGTAATTGATATACAGTCGCAGTTTACAAAGTGGACGAGAAGTGCCATGGGTCACAGTGGTTGTAGGAAAAAAAGCATGCAGTGCTGTTGGCACCATTCTTTTTTCCTTTTTTGGATGCCACAAAGTGAGCATGGGGGTGATCCTCGAATAATTGTGGCACTTGGCATGGGGGTCTTGGCACTTGGAGGTTGAGTGTCAAGACTGGGGAGGGGAGCCTGAAGGAGGAGGGCAGGCAGATGATTCAGATGTAGCAAAGAGGGATTGACAGTGGGTTGGGTGTCACTGGGTATTACAGCTGGCCTAGGTAAGGTCAGATGTAGACTTGGAGGGTGGGCGATGACTAAGGACAAAGTGCTAGTTGAAGGCAACCTAAATCCTAACAGACTATGGCACCTCAACTTGAACTTAACTATGGAGAGGGGACTGTGTAAGATGGAGGGAATCCAACCAAAACAAGACTAGCTTGTTCAGTTGTTGCATTCAAGTATTTATACTATTGATATGTGTACACAGACCAGCTTAGGGCCGGTCTAGATAAGCTATGCTATCGAATATAGTAAGTGTCCAATGAGTGGTACGAAGATAAAGGTACAGGTCACGTGATGCTGACTAAGCAGATCACATGACTGACTTTAGTACACATGTGTACTATAAAATGAAGAAACGTAACACTAGTTGAGCAAGCATAACGCCTGGGCGAGACTCAAAGACTATAAACAAAGGGATCACACCAGAGAGGGCAGAGTGATTGAGGGATTGAGGGACAAAGGAACAAAGGAACAAAGGAACAAAGGAAAAAAGGAAAAAAGGAACTTGAGGATGTTTAGAACTCAGGTGATATTCCAAGTAGCTCTAGCTTAGGCGTTATAAAACAAGGTGATGGTCTTTACGTACTATTGGTCATGGAAGGTGATGGAATTGCAAGGAAGGGATGTGTCATCCACATTAAGGAATGAGTCAGAAGCTGTGGAGGACTACGTGTACAGTAATCAATGATGAAGCAATAACGAATCTATGAGTCAGGGGATTAGATCAAAGATAGGGAAAATGAGGAACAGAGATAGGAAGAGTGAGGATCATCAGCAATGTGGAACAAGATGCGAAATCGCCCGAGATCTATGATACAAGATAAAGACAATGTGGAGTTGATAAGAAAAAGAAAGACAGAGGGAAAAGAGGCATGGAGAGAACATAGATGTGAAGTTGAGGACTGTGTCATTGGGTTTGATACCACTGAATAATCTTATATGTAGCATGGATGGTTGGCTTCCATTTGAGCCAGTGATCACATAGATTAGACATTGCACTGTAGAGATATAGCCAATTCCAAGTTGTATGTTGATAAAACATAGATTAGCCTCTGTGGAGTCAAAAGGTGGTGGGAAAAATCAGGAAAAATCATAATCATGGAAGTTAATCATGGGAATAAGTAACTGAGCAATTAGGACAAAGCACTGGTTAGTTCTGGTTAGGAGAGAAAAGAATGTTAGGCTGGATTAGAAATATTGGCAAAGCCATTGATTAGTTCAGGTTAGGATGCATGCTTTGTTAGATCTGGTTAGTGTGCCTGGTCATTGGTTAGTTGTGTTGTATTTGCTGAGTTGTGTTGCATTTGGTTTGTTGTGTTTGGTCTGTTGTATTTGGCTTATTGTATTTGGTATAGTTGTATTTGGTATAGTTGTAGTTGTTTGGTGATATTTGGTTAGCTATACTTGGTTGTTTTGTATGTATTGTATAAATAGCTAGAGATTTGGAATTGTCTGGAGCTGTCTGGATTCTGCAAAAGTTGGATGGAAGTCTGGAGTAATTGGAAAGCTGGAAGTGGAATGGCTAGTTGCTGAATGGTTCAAGGAGTATGTTGATGAAACATGGACTATTTTCAAATCAATTTGGAAAATTATGCTAGGAACTTCCAGCCATGACCAGTCTTCTGAAAATACAAAAAACCAGACAATCAGACAGAATCTTGTAAAATTTAACTGGTAAGAACTGGCATCCACAGTCCGGTTGCAACCAATGCAAGTCCAGTCCAGTTGTGGTCTTTTTTCTCAAGGACTGGACTTTAAACTAGTATTTCTAACATTAGAAAGAAGCTTGAATTATGTAATGAAAATATGTACCTATGCTAGGCCAAATATGAGCATGGTGTTGGTTGTGTGACTAATCTCAACCCATTTGTCAAACCTGAGGTCATTCCAGACATGCTGATACACTTCAATGCAATCAATTGAACATGATTAATTGCGACAAAAACTCCTGCACTTCAAGTTGTCTGAACCAGATGAACTACACCTAGGTAGTTGATCAGATGTAGTTGAGAATAAATATATTGTTTTACTTACAGCTAGTGATCTGTCGATCTTGAGGAAGTTGAGGAGAAAGAATGGATAGCTGTATTGATCATCTCAATGTTGTCAAGGCTTTGAAGAAGTATGATCCTCAGGTATACAAATTGGTCGAGTTGTTGCCAGTGGTGGGATGGTGATGGTACAAGATGCTTGGGTGTTGAACAATATGCCATGTGAATTAGCATATCCCTCACAGTCAAAATCTGATTGAACAACCTGCTCCAGAGATCAGGCAATGATGGAAGAAGAAAATACAATGCCATAGCATACCTCAGCTCTAAACACATTTTGAAAAGTGAGTCTGACAAGTTGGTGTTGCAAGATTTGTCTAGAAATTTGATGGGCACTTAGGTCTCGTTAACCTCAGTGCTCTGTTTCAGCTGAACACACAACATACCATTCTCTGGTGTCCAGCCATAATAG
Organism: Leccinum olivaceopallidum; assembly: GCA_038091775.1. Classification (NCBI taxonomy): domain Eukaryota; kingdom Fungi; phylum Basidiomycota; class Agaricomycetes; order Boletales; family Boletaceae; genus Leccinum; species Leccinum olivaceopallidum. Next base: position 3,705 of record JBBPPC010000279.1, on the reverse strand, counting down.
ACCAGAGTCTGCTTTTGAGAAACAATAGAACATCAGCATTAGGTGAAAAAAGGTCCCGAGTGCAATGTCCTTTCCAGAAGTCCCAGAAAGAGTAAACAGGGTACGTATTACTAGCATGATCCCATGCTCGCCTAGTGACTCTTCTCCTGTCTGGACTGGAACTATGTATATCCTCTGGCATTGACACATAAAATGATGGTCTGATGGAAGATCAGGATTCAGGACATGGCTTGTTCTGACTCTTTTTTTTCTTTTTTTCTTCTGAATACTCATATTCTGTCGAGCAACACTGTTAAGTTGTATATTCGAATTTTTTTTGGCAAGCCTATGCAAGGTCCAACAAGTAATTGGACCAGAAAACAGATTAAGTACAACACTTTCCCATTCATAGCCTCGTCCAAATGCGGATTAGTCCAAAGACAGAGTCACAGTGCCCAATTTTGGTTAATAGTAATGTAGTGTTATCATCCTGGTCTGTACTCATCCTCTATGATCTTCAATGGAATTATCAATATTTTGTCAATATCTTTATCCCTTCCTCAGTCAATTGTTGTTTCCGAGTCTATGCAATGCAGAACCCACACTGGGACTATCACATATTACAGGAGATAATCACAACATGCACTGGCTATCTTCCAACACGGGGTTCTTGGTCACAGAGTAGGTGTCCTATTGCAGTGATTGTTCAAATGGTGATGATCAAGTAGATCATAGTTAGTGTCTGCCAGATAAAGTGAAACTTTGTCTCAGTACGATCCCAGAACCTAGTAGTAACTGAAATGTTCATCACCACAATGTACAGGTCATTTCCTGACTCAAAATTAGGAACGGAGGGTGGCAGTGAGGTAACCTGTTGAACCCTTTAAGTCCTGGATCAGCCTCCAGGACACCTCACCACCACCATCTCAATTCTATCTGCTAAACTCTGTATCCCTCTCCTAGTAGATTTTTTTCCTTACCCTGTCAAATCCATAAGGTAGGTAAGGCTGTCAAGTTTTCCTGTGATGTGTTTGTGATACTCCTCAGCCTTTTCTCTATCTTCTTTTTCCTTTGTGCCAAGAGACAGTTTCAGTACATTGTTTGGCCCAACACAGACTGCATCCCTATCAAGGACCTGCTTAAACAGCTTGAGTTTTTGTCAGACACCACCATGTAGTACTCAGTGACTCCACATGCACAGTTGGGAACTTGTATTGACTGAATTTGATATCACTACATTTGAAATGCATACAAGAGTCAAATAAACTCAAATTGTGTTATGTTCCCATTACCAATCAAAAGGCTGACATCTTTATGAAGAATGTAACCTTTGATAAGTTTTGAATTGAGTGTATATCTGGCTTGGTCTCACTAATCCTAATAAAGCATGATATTACCTAATGGATTCCCATTAGAGATATCATGAGATAATTGTGCTGGCTGCAAGAGGCATGAGTTTATGTGTCCACTAAACCATATTTTTGAGTTTTTTTCAACTTCAACAAATCAATGAGGAAAAGTGTTGAAATGGTTGTTATTTAGACAACACAAATACTACCAAGTTTAGATGACATCTAGATCTTTCATTCACACTTATGTAATGTTGATTAGATGTAGATAAGAGCTATATACATTATTGGCTACATCATTGCTTACTGTTCATGACAAGTTTCTAATGCTATTGACTAGAACTTCTTATATGATTTGGTAGAATATTCTTTGACAGTGAATTCATCACCCTTGACTATCAGTTTGCATCACTCTCAACAAGTGTAGAAAACTTTCTTGGTTACTTGATATCCATATCCCTAGTGGTTTTCTACTAGTTTCTTGCACACATATATATCCATATAGGACTTCCATACAGGAAGTGTTGACAGAGGCTCTATATACCTTCAGGGAGCCCCTACTAGCCATCATACTGCTTCATCTCCTATCCAGACACATTTTTGTATTTTCTGTTTCTATTGGTAAAGTCTCTAATAAGCTGACCATCACATTTATGTGCTAGTACAATGACTTTAGTCCCTCAACATCAACTCTTGACCCATACAAGGCACCAAAGAAGAAGCCTGCTCATCCAGCCCAAGTGCCCATCAGACAGATTCTAGACTGTTTCGTTGTTTGACATACCAGAAGACTCAAGCAATTCACGTAAGTTCTCTCTTTTGACATACATCTGTTGCTAACAAATATCATAGTTGCCCAGACAGATCCATTCGAATGCACCCTGTCAAATATTGTTGACATCCTCAGTCACCCATCTATGCTATGTCATTGGTGAGAAGCTAGGTTAGTTTCCAGCACAGGTCTAGCTACAGTACCGATTGGACAGTGATCAGCCCAAGGATGGCATGATCTCTATTCAGAATGATGAAGAACTTGGTATGTTTGTCGATCATTTATACCCCTTGATTGTTCCACCGCAGGTCAACTTGTCACTTGAAGCCAGTTAGTGTTTATTTTGAGGATGCAGGAACTGAGGGACAAGCATGTGGTAACAAGGATGTGCATAAACTTCAGATAAAGGCTAACACTCTAAACTGACATACATTGTTGTGTACTAGGAAGCTACTATGTCATGAGGGGGGCAAACAAGCCAAGCTCAAGACCGCTGCACAATCCGGAACTCAATTGGAAAGTAAGGGTGTCCAGGAGCATGTAGGGATGCTTCATGATCGGTGGAAGTGCTCGGTTCATACAAAGTCGCCTGAATCTCTGGTCTATTGCTATCATGCCAGTAACAGTGTTTGTTACTATGCCCTCACACACACCAATATCAACCTTGGGTGTTCAAAATTGTACATCTTTCATTTATCTATATGTATATATGTGCTAAATCAATCTCAGATGAATGGTGATACATCCGTCGATGATATACCAGTGATAATAGTGTTAAAAGATGTGCGATCACACAGACGTCCGTAGTACTGGTGGTGGAAACTCAGCCCACACACTTTCCATGTCTGTGACCCCCCCTGCCACAACAACACCTCCAATGTTGTCATCCATGTTGCCATATGGTTTTCAACCTGCACCAGGCACACAATATGGTCATTATCAGACCCAATCCCCCCTTCTGTGGATACAGTTTCATCCCCAGACCTGCCACCACTAGAGGTGTCAGATACACCAAACATTGCTAAATGGTTCTTGTATCTCAATGAGCATAAGGCACGAATTAAGAAAGGGGTTACATTTGCTCTGTTTAGCCCTATTTTGGAAGGACACAGTTTGAATACATGGCGGAACTGATCTCCAAATTTCTTTCAGTGGATGCCCTTGCCAAACTACTCAATATCAGGCTATGCACTACAATGAATATTCTCAAGTATGTAAAAAGTGATCTAAAGGATATTGAATCTGGAAAATTACTGCTACCCACTGAGTAGCTATTGTATATACTAATCTGTGACTCTGTTTCAATCAATGTACTATTGCATGTATGCTATAAGGGTTGGGGTATACTTCAGTACCGAGTTTGCTCACACACAAGAGACAGGCCTAGCCTTCTATTGTGATGAGTAGATATACAGGGTAAAAAAGTATGAGGGTCGTCCTACCGACGACCCTCTATTTAAGTAGTAGCAAGTAATTGAAATATATATGCTACATAGATCAAATGTATGTATGACGCATGTGATCCTAGTGATCACATGCGTCGTTATGGAGTATGATATGCGTTCGAAGGGGCACAGCCCCTGAACGCATGACCGAGTCCTTACA
>JBBPPC010000278.1:0-24473 GCA_038091775.1 Leccinum olivaceopallidum | reverse complement strand
GCATAGCAACATTTCAACGGCAATTACCTTATTACATAATATTTTATTTCTATACCGGGTTATTTGTTCCAGTGATTTATTGGCAGAAGTTGTGGGGTTACCATAGACCTTGCAAGCAAGGTAATATCCCCGTGGACCCATGGCCCTTGGAAAGTCAAGTATGCCCCTATCTCCTGACTTGATCGCCGACCCCCGCCGCCAAGATTGCAAATTCTCAGTCCTTAAGCGAAATGTATTCTGATGAGGTCCACGTAGCAAGCTACTGCATCCTGTGAGCTTCGATATGAATTCGTGAATTTGTTTCGACATACCAGCACAGTGGCCAAATTGGCTGATGCTCAGACCTTACACAGGTAGACATCGACAGTGGACGAAACCTTGGCCATTATAATGTAGGCCGAGTTCAACAGATGGGTATTCATGACACGGGCATCGAGCTGGCTCTTGAACCGAGCCGTCTTTCAGGGGTACGGACATCCAGCTTCTGATGGAATGAATCAGTTGGAAGAAGAAAGTCGGGAAAATGACTACCCTACAAGCCTGACATGGGGCTTCTCTTCGCCTCCCAAAGTTGGCGGATCACATGAACCTATGGCTGACATCGCAGTACGTCAGCTTCCATCAGACGAGACTCAAAATAGGACGAGGGTGGTGTGTATTCCCACACCCAGACATGGACAGCTGTAAGCTGGGTTCCAATTTGAAATTTCACCTCTGTTCCACAGCATTTTTCGTTCAAGTCATTCAAATGGGAACGAGACTAGCATGCCTCATACTGGATCCATTGAAACTGTCTGTTGCTACGCGATTGTACTGCCCACACTTCTGCAAGGCTAGCAGTAGTGCCTCGAAAGGCTGCCGAAGCCGAACGAGAATCCGCAGCGCGCGCGCACGTCGAGATCAAACAGAGGATTGTCGCCCGAAAGATCTTCGTCGAGCAAGGGACTGATTCACGGATGAACTAGAACGAGGCGCTTCATCCCAAGCGACTTGTCTTTGGTCGATAAATGTGAAACCTCGAGTCGGATGCAGGTACCACAAGACGGGCCAAATCAGTGAGGCAGAAGACGAGTCCAGGGAGTCGAAGGCGACGAGGAACAAGGAGAAGTGATGGGAGATCGAGGGGTCGTTCATAAAACGCAATGATTGAACAGCGATCAGGAAACGACGACTGCAAGTCTGCCATCTAATCCATCTCAGCGGTTTCGATGGCCTGGGGACCGTGGGGAGGTAGAACTTGGTCGTAAGCAGTGACACTGGAGGGGAGATAACTGTGGTGACCCCCCGAAGTCCCAGTCCTGGCGAGAATGATGACATTGTTTGAGAACGCGTGAGGACGTGTTCCAACAATCGACCGACGGCTTGGTGACCTTCGCCGTATATAACAGGGAGGGCGACATCGAAGATTCCAAACAATGAGTATGCGATGTCCTCTTCCCGCGTTGTCTGGCGCTTCGAAGCTAGATACAGCTTCTCGCACAGCTTGCCTAGCCCCGGTTGGATTGTGGGGAGCTTCTCAGCGGCAAACTTGGTTACCTGGTCCATCTCAGAGAGAACGATAGGCGATTACTTGTGATTGAATAGCTTCAGATCGAGATACGGTTTTCCAGTCTTCCGTGTAAAATCGAATGGCCTTTGAAGCGACGTACTCGGGTGCGTCCACCTACGAGTATTCCGTATGTATTTCCACAAATCGCCTTCTTGCTGCGACTCCGAGAGCACACCGAGGAGCGGACGATTGTGAGTGCTGCGCAACAGTACCACCGAAACATGGCGAGGGCAGATTCTTGCTGAACCCCCTTGTCTACTTGATTGACGCAGCACGTATTGCTCCATGCCCACCGGAAGCGGCGGGATTGGACCAGATTACAAAAACTGATGAGCTGCTCGATTGTGAGTGATTCAGGTAGTGCATAGATAGAGATATCCTCGACCATCTGGAACGTCGGCTCTGCAGTCTGCCACCTGTGCGAGAACATCACATATTTCTCCACCTCTTCCTTGATGCGTGGATGGTCGAGACGATCGTGGGTAGTAATTGCACACCGAAGTTTGTCGAACATCAATTGTTCTTCGAACGCCGCAGCTTGCTTTGTTTCGTCATAGAGATGACCAGTGATGGTGTCGATAAGCGTGGGGTATGTCACGGATAGTGTCATCGACGACCTCTCGGATGAGTAGAGCCGTGTCAACATATCGAGTTTGAAGATCTGACATCAAAACGACAGCAGTGAGTAAATATACATACCACGGAATGACAGAGACCCACCTTCAATTCAGTTCACGATCAACTCATTGTGTTGCAAATCCTCACTCGTGGTGTTGATCATCTCAAAAATATGTTGTGCAGCATCATATATGCGACCGCGGGCAAACATGGTTTCACACTGACACTTCTTCTCGTGCACGCGCAGGATGCATTGCAACGCAGCAAGCTAGTTATTGAGCAATTGGACGATTCTTCCGAGGTCAGCTGTTCTTTGTTACATAGATATAGAAAACAGGTCAGAAAGGCGTGAGTCGGAATGGTGATAAACACACCCGAATCTTCCCGTAGGGCCCCGATGTCATTCAAATAACTGTCTGCGTTGAGAGGCTACTGTCAACGAGGTGAGAGTAAACGCACTGGGGCTTTCCCCTCGAACACGAAGTGATTGGATGGTGTGCCTGATGCTTTCTTTTTCCTGATTGACCGTCTAGGTGTGAATGAAGCCGAGAGCACGCACTTGTGCTTTTATGTTGTGCGAGAAGGGACGAGTTGTTTTTGTGCGATGAAGCAAGCTGGTCACGTAGTCGTTATGTAAATGATTTACTTGAGACTCGCAATGCTCGTTGCTGCTGGAAGTGAATGACAGTACGGGGCAGTCAGCCAGATTATAAACACACTCTGACTTGCATTCCTAACATGTAAGGGCTCCACCGTGTCTCCGAGATCAACGTTTTTTGTCCTTGAGCGGCGGGGTTCTGGCTCCAAGAAAGTCTATTTGAGTCGAATAAGTACAATGACATCTGACAGCAGCTGTGAAACTCACGTTGTCGCGGTAGTGTGAGGGCAGGACGTCCAAAAGATGTCGAAGGAATTTCTTGTCTAGAGCGACCGCGATGTCATACTAGTTTGGTGAGGTTTCCGTGGGCGAGATAGAATAAAAGCGAAACATTTCGACTGTTTGTAGGATGTAGCGTCCCAGAGTGAGAACAAAGGATCTCTGGAGTTTGGGATGAGCCTGCTGTCGGTGTCGGTACGAAAAAAAAACTTGCACCGTGAATGTCCGGTCACGACAAGGAGTTGCTTGGGCGAAGGGTTTACGTAAATTGGAAACTGGGCAAGCCTGAGAGAGCTGCGACTCCGAGGACCCCCTGTACGTGTGGCGAGTCCGAATCCCGTCGGGCGAGATCTCGACCGCGGACGAATGGGTTAAGCAGTCGGTTGATGGACTCGGAGTCCGGCGAGACTGCTCTCACTGCCACATTGCTGTACGGTTTGAACTCGATCGCCTTTTCTTTGGTCTGTCGGCGCGTTACACCCGTCACTCGACCATCTTCCGTCTCAGCCACAATTTACTTTCCGTCCCGTGACACTGCGGCGTCTCTAATAGGACCTCCAGTGTCCATTGGCTTGCCCACTTCCTGCAGGCCATCCGCCACTCTCCATCGTCGAATATATCATTTTTCTCCTGCGCTCACGACGTGCTTCCCGTCGGGGAGAAACACAGGATATATTCTTGTACATTGATCTTGTTCGGGTTCGCCCCAACGATGCTGTCCATCCATCCCACTCGGTCCTTTTTCTCTTGTCAGTTCCCAGACCAATGATCTTGCCCATGTGTGTACTACTCACCGTCCCTCTTCCTCAGGCTCACCTTGGATAGGTTAGGTTTGAGCGTGGTGCAAAGAGAATTCGCCTTCGGTGCGCCATCACGCGCACGATGTACACGCATTTACCCCCAATCTACCCCACGTGCTCTGCGGTGCCTGGACCCTGGGCGTTTGCTTTCACCTTTACCGTATCATCGTACTACTTCTCGACGAAACATTGCAGTCACTATCAAAGCCCATTCATTGGTCATCGACTCATCGAAAAAACGAACTTCCTCTCATTTTTCCGACATTGTTCTCTGTGCTCTCCGTTTCCCATCATTCCATGCTTCGGCGCCACCATGATCGTCTTGCCGCATCAACAACAAACGGATGTATCAGGCAGACAGATGTTCGGTGCTGTCTTCAACGTCGCTGGAAAGGTCACTAACTCTTCATCTCGCTTATATGGGTTAAATGACTTACACGCAAGCACTTTTCCATCACAGAACGAACTCAAGGCATCTCTCATGCTTTCCAAACCGCCTGCTGCACACCGTGACCCCTCTATACCGCCTAGCCGCCGGGGAACCTCCGTTGCCCTCCTCACCCGCACCAAGAATCCCTCCCACCTCGTCCGCGCGCTCTACCTCGCACCTGATTTCGCACCATATCCGATGCGCTCCGGCGAGGCTGCTGAAACACTCGGTTCCGAGCATTTGGGTGTCCAGACCATCGACCCGTCCTACTTTCGGACATACACCCGCTAGAAAGAACATCGCATCGGCCTCTGACTGGACCCAATCGAAGGGCCTAACACTCTGGATGACGCCAGTTCGAGTGATAGCAATGTCGGATCTGAGACGACGACGTGCAGCAGTTCATCAGACGACATCGACGAGTTCAAGTGTGAGGATGACCCGATCGACCTGATGCCCACGGGCACCGTCAGTGCCGTGGCGCTGGACATCCGAGGGTGCATTTCTGCCGTCACCTCTACAGGCGGACGGACAAACAAGCTGGTTGGACGCGTTGGCGACACTCCTATCATGGGTAGCGGATTCTGGGCCGAGGAATGGCAGCGCGGCGGTGGTCTCTTGAAGCGGACATGGGACCGCTTGAAGGGTAAATCGACTGAGTGCGGTGTCGGCATCTCGGGCACTGGCGACGTGATGTACGTAGGGCTGTTGCCCGTCTCCTTCAAGTCTCCCAACTATGTTTCTGACTTTTGGTCTTTTTGTTTATCGGAATTCCTAGTATTTTATACGCCAGAACGCTGCTTCGACGATAGCAAATCGCATGCGTTATCTCGACGAGCCTATCGAAGAGGCAGCACGAAACGTCGTCAGCGATCTATTAGAGGACGGTGGCTTGTGTGGCATCATCGCCGTGGACAAGCAAGGGAATAATAGAACGATCTCGCATCTTTGTGTGTACGCTCTCGAAACTGACGTTGGCCTGAAATTGTCCAGTCGCGATGCCGCTCAACTGCGAAGGCATGTACCGCGGTGTCATCCGTTCGGACGGCGTGCCTCTGACGGCAATCTTTTTCGACGACGAATTGTCCCGGCTTTGAGAAGTAGAATTTACGATTTCCTGTGCCTGTCGCATGTTGATTGAAGCTTCTAAATACATACACTATCCACATGAACACAGGATGTCGCGCATCTTTCAATCGGCCTCACTTGAATCGCCCATTTCAGCAAGTCAGATCTTCCGAAAGGATAAATTTCATGCCGCCGCGGCACATGTTGCAGGAGTACCGTGTGAGAGATACAGCTGGGGAACATAACTCTATAGAGAATTCAAGGCATCCTACCTGTCTTTCATCCTACATCTTGCCTAAGCCACTCAATTCCCAGGCCATGTTGCTCACAAGGAACGTGATACGCCCTACGATCCAAATGGTCCACGCCCGGACCGTGTCAGAGTCAATCGGGAACCACCAAGCTATTCTCTCTCGATACTTCATCCCTTCAAGTGCCGCAATGCGCTTGGTGAGCTTGATCACTTCAAGCGCACGTGCACGTCGCACGGCAGCGAATTCGCGAAGAATCGCGTCCGCCTCCAAGAGCGGCTTAGTCTCGATGGCGTGGATATGCTTCGTCAGCGCTTCCCCGAGGAAGACCCCATCGCGCAAGCCAAGGTTCACCCCTTGCGCAGCAGCAGGGGATTGGATGTGGGCTGCATCACCGACAAGAAGGACGGCACCGCCGTCTTCTGACCCCGCGGCCCCAAGACGGACGAAAGTAGCGTCAGCGACAGATGCACGGTTACGGAAACGCGAAGACCAAACAACTTGTTTGATCTGTGTCGGTTCCAAGCTAGGGTTCACAGTAGGGTCCGATGAAAGGCGGTACGGTCCAAATCGGTCGACAAGGTTCTGGATGTATTCCATGGAACGCGAACGTGGGATTTCGCCTTCTGCCAAGGGTACACAGCACGCAATGCGGTATACTCTATCAGAAACGAGAACTTGATGATCGCCATCAATAGACTTGTTGAAGGAAGACGGCAGGGGAAACAAATAAAATGTGCCGTTCGGAGACAATGTGACCTTCGGTGCGGTGTCCTCTGCGTCCGCGTTGTCGAATGTAACATCGGCAATAAGCGTCTGAGCGAGATTGTCCTCTTCTCCTTTGACGTACGTTGGATCAGAGAAGCCTATGCCAGCCATAGTGCGGATCTGCGTCTAATGAGGAAATGTCGTCCTGCGAGTGAAGCATAAGGAACTTACTGTAGATCGCGCACCATCGGCACCGATGACATACTTGGCCGTGATGACATTGTCATCTTCGAACGTCACGTCACTGTACTGTGGATTCTCCGCATTGCGCGCCAGCCCAACGACATTCAGAGCCCGATGAATGATGACACCAGAATTAGCTAGCCTCTTCTCGAGTGTACGCTCAATGACGTTCTGGGTGATGGTGAGAAAGTATGGATGTCGAGTGTGTGGTCTGAGACTCTCCGTATGACGATTCGAAAGCCTTGTAGAACGAGTTTCGGCATCGAACGAAGTAGATTTGAGACCCTGCGACACGATGTCATCCCCACAACCTATTGTGTCGAGCGCCTGTTCAAGGCTTAGACACGAAAAGAAGCATGATCAGAAACAAAACGTACCTCGAGAGCGGAGGCGTGGCATAACATAGATCGGGAATTGTTTCTCCCTTCAGGTAGAGCATCGACGATAATGAAATCATGGAAGCCATGGTGAAGCAGTGAGAGTGCGGTAGCAAGTCCGGTCGGACCAGCTCCTACTATAAGCGCTGTGGTTCTGTCGGGTAAAGACATGCGAACGATCAAACGCCTTCAGGTATCGGACGGGGAAAACTTGAAAGACGAAGGATGAACGAAACAAGAAAAAAAAAATTGTATTCGACGCTTAGGGGAGGGGTCGATAGCGCTGAAAAACTCATGGCCCATCTCGACCACTCTTGCACCTCGAGGACCAAAGCGGTGATGGCTGATTATATTCCAAATGGGGGGAGGGGGCGAGAACTTTACTGCGGACACTGCCCAGTTGTGTTCGAATGGGTCGAGCAGTCGCTGGCCACTGGTTGAAAGTGACTCGGACTAGGTGCGGTTACGATAATTTTTCGAGTTCTGATGTAATCCGAGTTACTTAGTCTCCCAGGAACACGGCTGACTGCTGTGCGCACTGCGCTTTGAACTCCGAGTTGGCGATCACCTTTGTCACTCAGTGCTCAGCGCTTCAGTGCTCAGCGACCATCAAGCATCAAGCTTCAAGTTCCGTCCCAGCTACGATCCACTTTCCGACTCGTGTTCACTTCACATAACGGCAATCCCTCAAACAGGACAGCTTGCGTCATCGATTGGCCCACTTCCCTGCCATCTGCCACTGTCGAATGTTTCCTTTTGGTCCTGCGCTCACGACACGACCAACCACGTCTTATCTTGCACCTCGATCTCGATCGGGTGAGCGCCAATGATTTTATAAAATTTTCACTCGATTCCCGGGGTTCCGTCAGTGCCTCATTCTTGGTGCTTGGGTCCGAATCGTCTTTGCTCGCCGATGTATCCACCTGTTGTCCGCAATCGAAGGGAGCTGGGCTGTCCGTCCCAACTCGATCCTTTGTCTCTGTTCAGTTCCCCAGCGCACCAACGATCTTGCCCGTGTATGTATCTCCTTATGAAGATACAACTTCCTGCTATACATAAGGTCTCCAGTCCTCTAACTTACCGAGTATACACAAAACTTTCACACCCATCAACTTGGTCCTGCGCCAACCCCTCCACTCTGCAAGTTTGCGGATGAGCCCAGGTTGGGACACGTTTTCACGTTCAAAAAAAATGGCAAGCCATTTTCCGGATATACTTGCCGGTGATTCAAGCCAGCAAGCCAATGCCGTACTCCAACGGAACATTCCAAATGACATGCGTTCCATCCAATTAGTTATAGTTGGAAGGGTCTGAAGGAATAAAAGTCGGTCCTGAACCCCCCGCTTTCCTCACTTCCTCATCATGTTTGCACACTACTATTTCTTCCCCAGTCCCACTCACCCCATGTCCTCATTTGTATCATCGTGAGCCAGCACCCGCTCCTACCTCCCAAGTCTAATGACCTCTGTAGATCGGTGTATCAGCATTCGACATCACCACATCAAGGCACTTCCGCTAACAACGAAGGACACAACTTGAACACTCATCGGGGTCAAGAGGTAAACCTTTTTTTGGTCATTTTTTCCCGCTGATGCGGATGTATTTACAGGACGAAGAAGTCCTTGTACATTGCACCAGCCAGCCGAATGCAAAAGACAGTTCCAATACCGGGTACGGCTTTCGTATTATTTTTCTTCATATCGCTGACAGATTTTCGTAGGGCTGTCGCTGATGCACAAGCGGATGTGCTTCGATGCATGCTGTCCACGGCTGTCTCCCCGTTCAGCGATCATATCCTTCCCTGCCGCGAAGGCTTTGCTGACTTGGACAGCTTGATGATCCATCTGAGGGATAGGCACGGCGTGCGGGGCCCCGATTGCATGAGGTTAAATTGCGTCTGGTTGACAAACGGGGTTCGTCTCTGCGGTGAAAATATCCGCAAAAGCGGGTACAAACGCCACATCTCTGTTCACCTTGGCTTGAGAGTTGTCTGCGAAGACTGTGGTCTATCCTTCTCTCGCAAGGATACTCTGAGCAAACACATCAAAGAAAAGCACAAAGTAGAATAGATGACGTCTATCTATAGATTATGGGGCCTTGCATTTGTATGTCACAGGGCTTCTTCCGTTGTGATATGAAAACATGCCAAGAAATTGCCAAGAAAGTTACATCTTTACACCGTCCCGCGGATCAGAAGTTCCTCGACGCAAGTGTGAAACAGGATTTTTGATATCATTGGCAACCCCTTCTCCCGTGACCGTTTGCATCCTAACGCTGCCGTTCACGGGTCTCTCCCAGAGACGAGCCGGTCGCTCTCACAATGAGCATCCGTAGATAATGAACACGCACCGCGCCCGGCCGAACTCCGATGTCAAGTGTTGGTTGTGGCATTGGATTTGGCGAGCCCACGCTAGCGTGATCCGCCTTGTCACCCCAGCCGTTAGCATGCTCGCGGAAAATGATGGGAGTGAGATACACTCGAGCGGAATTGTTTGGGGTTTGGGTAATTCGGTCACCCACGTTGGAAGTTCTAGAAAGAAGGTGGAAGTGTCAGATAAAGCAGTTCTCCCCTCCCCTCCTTCTCTCACATCCTCTTGTCCCTGCCCTGGCGCGCAAAAGGGAATGGGGGGATGACTCGGATGAGACGAGATAGATGGCCTGGGTGAGGCAACCTGCAGCGCATCACACCCTCTTAGAACGCGGCAGACTGCCGCAGACAGGGGTCAAAGTAAATTAAATCAAGTGAAGCACTATACCTAGATCCGGACACGGTGAGAGGACCCAACAGCATCGGATGAAACACGGAACTTTACAGCATCGTATGTCTCTTTCTTCCCCGTTCGATTGTTTTTGCATGGCAAGGACGCGGTGTGACAGATATAAAAAGCCAGGGACAATGGTCGCATTCTGCCAGTTCATATAGAACAATGTGGTTGTTTCATACAAATCACGGGGGGAGATGGAGGTGCGAAAATCTGGACCAGTCCTGTCATACTAAGCGTCAACAACTCATCCCGGATCGCATAAAGGATCGCTGAAACATTCTTCTTCCCTGGAAACGATCAGGGGGAAACTTTGCCACCGTTCTAGGTGTTTCAATTTACAAAATTGGGCAGCCCGTAGTGATCAGGAAGCTGGCCGTCCACACTATATTCTCAATTTGACGACGATGAAGGAAAAACATTCATAGAAATCATTGGACTCACTCTCGAATGCGAGGCATACTATCTCCATGAAGCACTTTCAAAGGATCGGCTCACCGGATACAGTGCTATCGAGCAATGTGTTACATCCAGAATTCGTGCATCATGACATCATGCTTGCGGGGTTTGCCGCCCCGGGATAAATTAAATCTGCAATGTGTACTGATCCCCATTTTGACAGAGCGGCATTTGGTCGAGTCCAGATGAAAAGGCATTGCATGGATCTTCCATTCCAAGTCCAGTGGGAGGTGAAACACGGTGTACGACGGAATCTGCCGAATACGCGTCCAGTAGACTCCAGCTTGACGCGTCCTGGTCAGAACATCACCCGAAATTACCATATCACAAAGGCAATTGGAGGCCGGACGTGCCGACTAGTTGGTGGCTGGCATGTGCCTTCCATTGGAGAAGGTCATGTTCCACAGAGAAAACCGCGGTGGAATGGTTGGCGAGTGAGATCCTTCTGTGTAACTTAGTTACAGCGCTCGAGATCTGGAATCTGAGCGTACCATCGGTCTCAATGTTCCACGGGGAGATTCCAAGGTCTTGCCAAGGCACACAGATTGGCGGTGTGTCAACGATTATCCCCGTAGCCCCTTGGAAAGTCAAGTATGCCTCTATCTCCTGACTTAATCGCTGATGGAACGCTTAGAGCAAATAATCACGGAGACCCGCCGAGTTGCAGTGTCCTAGAGTGAGAACGAGGAATCTCTGAAGCTTGGAATGAACCTGTCGTAGGTGTCGGTGCGAAAAAAAAAACTTGAGCTGTCTGTCTCATGAATGCCCCGTTGTGAGAGTGTCGTCCAGGTAAGACAAGGAGTTGCTTGGGCGAGGGCTTCTGAGTCCGTTCCTTCCGATGTTTACGTAAATGGAAATTGGGCAAAAAACCTGCCATCTGTCCGACCTGTCGAATCTTTCCTTTGGGTCCTATGCTCACTGCGACATGCTTCTCATCGGGGAGAAACTTGACCAACCATGTGATGTCTTGCACATCGATCTCAATCGGGTTCGCGCCAACAATATTGGAGGCGACAATATTTTTACTCAATTCCCGGGGTTCTGTCAGTGCCTCATTTTTGGTCACCGGGTCTTACTTGGTACTACGGCTATGTTTGAGCATGGTGTAAAGTGATTTTCATCTTTGGTGCGCCATCAAATCCGAGTCGACTTCGGAAACGAATTTCTCTCATTTTTTTCGACATTGCTCTCTCTGCTACTCGTTTCCCATCATTCCATAGCTTCGTAGTTATTTGTACCATGAGCCTAAATTGTGTGCTCAAGCTTCATTGAATGCGAGTTCAAGTGTCTCGACGATGCGCTGAAGCTCTCGGATAAGTTCACAATGAATAATCTTGATTGGCTACTTATGAGAATGACAGATAGAGTAATAGAATGGGAGACGTGGGGTAAGAGATTCTGCCTCCCATTTACCCTAAATCCTGCCTAAACCACTTATCTCCCAAACCATATTGCTCACAACGAACGGGATACGTCCCACGATCCAAAGTGCCCACGCCCGGAACGTTTCAGAGTCAATCGGGAACCACCAAGCCATTCTCTCTCGATACTTCATGGCCTCGAGAGAGAGTATGCGTTTCGTGAGCTTGATCACTTCGAGCGCACGTACACGTCGCGCCGCAGCGAACTCGCGAAGAATTGTGTCCGCTTGGGAGAGCGGTTCTGTCTCGGTAGCGCGGATATGCTTCGTCAGCACTTCTCCGAGGAAGACGCTATCGCGTAAGCTGAGGGTCATCCCTTGCGCACCCGCAGGAGAATGGATGTGAGCCGCATCACCGACGAGCAGGACGGCGCCGCCTTCTCCAGAACCAAGACGAACGAAAGCAGTATCAGCGACAGCTGCGCGAAGACGGAAACGCGAAGACCAAACAACTTGGTTGATCTGCGTCGGTTTCGAATTCGGGTTCACGGTGGGCTCCGATGAAAGGCGGTACGGTCCAAATCGGTCGACGAGGTTCTGTATGTATTCCTTGGAATGCGAGCGGGGGATTTCGCCTTCTGCGGAGGGTACACCGCACGCAACGCGGTAGGCTCTCTCAGTAATGGGGACTTGATGATCACCGTTGATAGACTTGTTGAAGGAAGACGGCAGGGGAAACAGATAAAATATGCCGTTCGGAGACAATATGGCCTTCGGCGTGGAGTCTTCACCCTCCGCGTTGTCGAACGTAACATCGGCAACAAGCATTTGAGCGAGATTGTCCTCTTCCCCTTTGACGTACGTTGGATCAGAGAAGCCTATGCCAGCCATAGTGCGGATCTGCGTCTAATGAGGAAATGTCGTTATGCGAGTGAAGCGAAAGGACCTTACTGTAGATCGCGCGCCATCGGCACCGATGACATACTTGGCCGTGATGACCTTGCCATCTTCGAAGGTCACGTCGCTGTACTGTGGATTATCCGCATTGCGCGCTAGCCCGACAACCGTCAGAGGTCGATGAATGATGACACCAGAACTATCCAGCCTCTTCTCGAGTGTACGCTCAGTAACGTTCTGGGTGATGGTGAGATAGTATGGGTGGCGAGTGTGCGGCCTGAGACTCTCCGTATGACGATTCGAAAGCCTTGTAGAACGAGTTTCAACATAAAACGAAGTAGATTTGAGGCCCTGAGACACGATGTCATCCCCGCAACCTATTGTGTCGAGCGCCTGTTCAAGGCTTAGACATGAAAAGAGGCATGATCAGAAAAAAAAAAACGTACCTCGAGAGCGGAGGCGTGGCATAACATGGATCTGGAATTGTTTCTCCCTTGAGGTAGAGCATCGACTATAATGAAATCATGGAAGCCATGGTGAAGCAGTGAGAGTGCGGTAGCAAGACCGGTCGGACCAGCGCCTACGATAAGCACTGTGGTTCTGTCGGGTAAAGACATTCCAAAACACCTTGAGGTATTGAACGGAAGTAAACCGAAAGACGAAGGATGAACGGGAAAAAACTGTATCCGGCGCTTAGGGGAGGAGCCGAGTTATGGCGTTGAAAGACTCATGGCCCATCTCTCCCTGGATGTCGACCACCTCAAGGACCCGGGTCAAAGCGGTGATTATGGGGGGAGGGAGAGTCAGGCACACATTTACCCAATCCGGCGCAAGACTCATGTAAAACGTCACGGTTACCGTATGTACAAATGATGTGATACCACTGCCAGTGGCACTCCGATCATTAAACTATTGTGAGTCTAGGATGAACAGAGGTGAAGTCAGTGTGCGAGAGAGAGGCCGCCTGGGCTGTCGGACTCGTTACTGCGCCCGTCAGTCGTCCCTTGCCGAGGTTTAGGACCGTGTTAGACCCGATAGCTGCGGATAGCGTGACGGAACGCGCATCTGGTGACGAGCCGGATGGGGACGGTTTCGAGCCAGTCTCTGGCCAAAGCTCTCGCCAGAGGGATACCGTTACCCCGACCGCCAACTGTAACACTCAAAGGGAGTGGAATGGACAAGCGGATGGTGTCGTACAGACTCGTACTACTTATAAGAGGCTTCTTGTTAGCGATTCGTGACGCATGACACGCGTGACGATCCAGCTTCTTCGTTACCGTGCTGCACGCGGTGCACGGCATCTTACAGAATCAGTCGTTCCGGTCCCCACTATGCACCTGACCTGCACCGAACGCATTCGACAAGCGACTGGTCCTGAACTGTGCTTGGATTACCGCTATGGCCAGAACATGTTTTAACATTTCTTGTGTCAACTCAAAGTGTTGAGTCCGGGCCTAGAGCTGGTGGGAGTCGGCCATGCGGAAGAGAGTAAGAAACACTAGGCCCTTGAAGGTACATATCGACCAATGACGATGTAAGATAAGTCGCAAGTGAAGATCATGCATGTTGGTCACACGAGAGAGGTAAAGCAGAGAACGACGAGCAGGATGAGGAGACAAAGGAACGGAAGAACATGAATATAACAAAACAGGTGCTCAAAAGGTGGGATACAGGCCAAGGCACGACTACCGGACGTCGACCGTACCAATGCTCGCCATCAACTCATTCAATGACGTCTCCGCCCGAATTTGAACTTGGATGAAACTGTCCGTCGCCACACGTTTGTACTGCCCGCGCTTCTGCGAGGCTAGCAGCAGTGCCCCAAAAGGTTGCCGAAGCCGAACGAGGATTCGCAGCGCGCGCTCATCTAGATCAAATAGAGGATCATGGCCATAGAAGTCCTCATCGAGCAGAGGACCGATCCACGGATGAACGAGAACGAGACGCTGCATCCCAAGCGAGTTATCTTTGGTCTCGACCCGTACTTCGCCGAGAATCGGCCCCGTGGCACGATAAATGTGAAGGCTCGAATCGGATTCGGGTGCCGCGAGGCGGGCGAGATCAGTGAGGCGGAAAACGAGTCCAGGGAGTCGAAGTCGACCAGGCACGAAGGACAGCGATGGGAGATCAAGAAGTCGTTCATATAGTGCGACGATGGGAGAGGCATCGGGAAAGGATGATTGCAAGTCTATGACCATCCGATTCATCTCGGCGGCCTCCATGGCTTGCGGAACATGCGGTGGCAGAATTTGGTCGTATACAGTGAGATCGGAGGGGAGGTAGCTTTTAGCAGTGTTATCAGAATTTCCAGTCCAAGAGAGAAGCGTGACATCATCCGATTGGGTCAGGATGTGCTCGAGGAGGCGACGGACTGCTCGCTTGCCCTCGCCATATATGACCGGGAGTGAGACGTCAAAGATACCAAACAACGAGTATGCTATATCTTCTTCCCGCGTCGCCTCACGTTTCGAAGCGAGGTATAACTTCTCCCGCAAGCGGTCCAGCCCCGGTTCAATCGTGGCAAGCCTCTCCGTGGCAAACTTGGTTGCGTGCTCCATCTCCGAGAGAATGATAGGCGATTCCTTGTGATTGAACAGTTTCAGATCGAGATATGGCTTCCAATCCTCCGTATAAAATTGAATGATCCTCGAAGCAACGTACTCCTGGTACGTCCACCCGCGAGTGTTCCAGATACTTTTCCAAAGATCACCTTCTTGCTGCGACTCGGATAGCACGCCAAGGAGATGGACGATCGTGAGTGCCGCACGACAGTACCACCGAAACATGGCGACGACAGATTCTTGTTGAACTCCCTTGTCTGCCTGATTGACACAGCACGTGTCGCTCCATGCCCACCGGAAACGGTGAAATTGAACGACATTACAGAAATTGATGAGCTTCTCGATTGTGGGGGATTCGGGTAGTCCATAGATTGAGATGTCCTCGACCATCTGGAATGTCGGCTCGGGAGGCTGCCACCTGTGCGAGAACATCACATATTGATAGAATTTCTCGACCTCTTGCTTGATGCGCGCATAGTCGAGATAATCATGGGTAGTCATTGCAGATCGAAGTTTGTCAAAGATCGGTTGTTCCTCAAACGCAGCGGCTTGCTGTGTTTTATCGCAGAGACGACCAGTGACGGTGTCGATGAGCACGCGGGGTATGTCACGGATGGTGTCATCGACGACCTTTCGGATGAGTGGAGTTGTGTCGAGATATCGACCGCGAAGGTCTGAAATCAAAACGACATAAATCTGTATTCTCATGCGAGTCAGATTCAACGGGCTCACCGAGAACTTGTGGGTCTGCTGAATTCTTCATGGTCGACAACATCATCTCGAATGAACCGAATGCCTCCCTGTAGCGGCCCATGCTATGCAATACGGAGTATTGTTTCCTGTAACCTTTGTAGTTTGATGGGTCATGCTCAATGACCTGACGGACCCATCACTACCTTTAACTACGCACAATGTACGAGTCAATTCATACCTTGGTAACGCTGACGAGTTCCTCCTCCAGTAAACTCGCTCGCGCCTTGCAGCATTTAACAACGATATCGTTGACGTTCATCGGGTCGAGCGAGAGTGCGCTCGAGTAGTGTCCGATGGCAACGCCATGGTCGTTAGCCATGTCAGCACGTTTCTCGAGTTTCTTGACACAACGTCGGCGGAAATCTGGTCCAAGAGATCATCTGGTCAGATTGTATTCAAATCAGTGAAATTACTCACCGAGTTCCCATTGGGGTCGATCATCGAGGGCATGGGTCTCCCCTGACAGATCGATCTTCATGTTTTGGAAGCATTCGATCGCCTCTGTAACACGATCATCATCTTCAAGAACCTCACAGACTGCCCGATAAAGATGGAACTTTGAAAACCTGAACTGAATGGCACGAGAACAGTCAAGTCACTTTAAACGACCATGCGAAGCACGCCATACCTTGTCTGCGCATCCCAATAGCTCATCGGTTGAATGACAAAGCAGCCCCATCCTGGCCCATGCCAACAACACGGCACTGGGAGGCAAGGGAGCGAGCGATAACACGGCAGAGTAGGCTGAGAATGCTTCCACGTGTTTCTCCGCACTTGACGCGTCGTCTCCGATGGTCCGAAGCCGTGATACGCATCGGTTCGTGATTTCTGACGGCAGGGATTGAGAATACTATAGTATGAAATGACGAAGACACTCACCTTCAAGCCAGTTCATGATCAACTGATTGTGCTTGAAATCCTCGTTCATGATGTCGATGACGTCGAGAAGATATTGTGCAGCATCATATACGCGACCGCGTGCATATATAGCTTCACATTTATGCTTCATCTCGTGCACGCGCAGGGTGCATTGCGACGCAGCAAGCTGGTCAGTGAGCCCCTGGACGGTTTGCTCGAGATCGACTATTTTTCGTTCTATGGATACAGAAAACGGGGTCAAAGAGTTGTGAATCGGAATGATGATAAACGTACCTGAGTCTGCTACGATCCTGACTGTCTCGTCTAATTGAATCTCTGCGCGTTGAGAAGGGACTGTCAACGAGATGTGAGTGAAGAGAGACAGCACCCACTTGTGCTTTTATGCTGTGCGCGAAGGCACCGGTTGTCTTTGTCTGATGAAGCAAGCTGGTCACGTAGTAGTTGATTAATTTCCTCGAGACTCGCAATGCTCGTTGCTGACGGGAATGAATAACAGCACAGGGCAGTCAGCCGGGTAGTAAACATACCTTGACTTGCATCTAAGGGCTCCACCGTGTCTCCGAGATGAACATCTTCTGGTCTTGAGCGATGGGGTTCTGGCTCCAGGAGAATCTGTTTCAGTCGAATAAGTAATGTCATTTGATAGAAGTTGTGAAACTCACGTTGTCGGGGTAGTGTGAAGGAAGGATGTCGAAAAGATGTCGAAGGATGATTTTCTTCTCTGCAGCGACCGCGATGACGTAGTTTGGTGAGATGGCCATGGGCGAGATAGAACTGCAGCTAGGCATTTTGATCGTCGCAAGGTGTTTGTGGGATGTGGTATCCCAGAGTGACAATGATGAAGGTCCGGAGGATGCGATGAAGCTGTCGTTGGGTGCCAGTGTGATATAGTCTCCGGAGCGAATGTTCCATTTTGAGAGAATTGTCCAGGTTGACACGTCGAGACAGTGGATAATGTCGTTACACAAGACGAGGAGTTGACTCCGAGTTGTCCAGGCGAGGCTTCCGTTAAATCCGCGGCTTACGTAAATCCGTGGCAAGTCTGCGACGAGTCGGCCGTCGTCGTAGACTCGAACACTGTTCCACGCGGCAGTTGCGATGAGTCGTCCGTCGGGCGAGAACTTGACAACGACCACATTGTTGTCGTATTCGAATGGACCAAACAGTCGTTGTCCAGTTGAAAGTGACCAGACAGAGAGCGTGTTGTCATCCGATCCGGTTGCGATTCTTGTCGAGTCGGGCGAGATGTCCAGTGCTCTCACCTGATTGCTGTGCGCTTCGAACTCGATCACCTTTTCGTGATCTATCGCGTTCCAGACCGTCACTCGACCATCTCTCGCCCCAGCCACGATCCACCTTCCGTCCCGTGAGACTGCAAGGTCCCAAACAGTACTTCCAGCGTCCATTGCCTTGCCCACTTCCTGGCCATCCGCAACTCTCCATCGTCGAATCTTTCCTGCTGCTCCTGCACTCACGACATGCTTTCCGTCGGGGAGATACTTGACCGACCATGGCTTATCTTGCACATCGATCTCGATCGGGTTCGCGCCATCGATATTGGAGGCGATTATCCGAGTCTTTTCAGTTGATTCCCGAGGTTCCATCCATGCCTCATTTTCAGTGGTCTTGGGTTCATCGTTTTTGCTCACCGATGGATCCACCTTCTGTCCGCATGTGCTGTCCACCCCACTTGGTCCTTCTTCTCTTGTCAGTTCCCCACTGCACAAATTATCTTGCCCATGTACAATATGTACTACTCACCGTCACTCTCCGTCAGGCGCACATCGGAAGACATTCCTGGTAGGCTAGGTTGAGGTGTGGTGCAAAGAGAATTCAGAGTGTCATTATATGCATCTGACAATACACGTGCTTGCTCACGCATATACCCCGTGCGCTGGACGCTTGCTTTCGTCTTACAAGTTACATCCCGCCTTTACTGATCGTTCTCGTACTACTTTTCGACGAAGCAAGTAACTATCAAACCAAGTTCAAACCATCTTTTCTATTGTTGTTCTCTCTTTGGACGTCACTCCTTGTGCTAACTTACGAGGAGAGGATGGCAAGCGCTCTCCGGCCCGGGACGGGAGCCCGAGTTGCCGGGTATGGTGAGGGTTAGGTGGGAACACCTCGCAGGTGCGTGTACCCAGAAGTCGGGATCGCGCGCTCCGGACCCCAGAAGGTGAGCTGCGGGGCAGGGCGTGGTGTGGCTCGGACGAGCGCTGCAAGGCGGATGAGTGACGTGGTGGAGGCGAGAGCCTAGGAAGCGCCGAAGCGGTGCCTCTCGCTTGTGTCGCTTGTCCGAAGACCTTGCACCACTCAGAAACGGCGGAGTCGCTTGGAGCGACCCGGTACGTTATCGCTTCTTTACTTGAACTCCGGTCCCTGTACGTACATGATATCATCACTCCGCGACAGCGACTCGTTTCGAATGACCCAGACAGTTCGCTTTCAAGTTTACTCTTCCACCCCCTCCGAGTCAACTAGCTGATCATGTCTGATGTCGAACATAGCGATGACGAGGTCGCCCTCCTCCGGTGAGTGCTGTCCTTGTCCGATATCCCTACTAACCAGCAAACTTGCTCAGTTTGAATGACGAGACCCTCGTCGACGAGGGTGACCACGACGTACCGTACGATGCCACCGAGGTTCCGCTCCTCCTCTCTGCCAACAATGCCCCTCACCAGCACGAGGTGGAAGCGGCAGTCTACGATAACGCCGACCTCGACCGCAATGAGCATCTGGCAAGTTTCTACAACGCTGCCGTCTCTCCTCTCTCTTTCACAGCCCTCCGTCGCCTCTGGTCGAACAAGAACGCCAAGGGGGCTATGCACCTCTTGTCTGGTCGCCACCGTCTCCAGATCGACGACGACCACAAAGTCGACACCACACAGGCCAACGTCATCACCACTGGAGGACCTCACTTCCTTGAGTTCGTAATGTACCTCGGCGATCGTCGAGGTCTGGATGCCGTCCTCCCAAATGTCAGAGTTGATCACACCTGGTGCTTCCATCTCAATTTCTCAAACATCTACAAGCTCTGGCCGGACAGCAAGAGCACCCGCCTCCCCTTTGATCATCACGGACGGATGATGTACGTCGGCTCACGCAGGGAAGAGAACGTCTGGATCAGTATGGTCCCCAACGAGTGGCTGGTGCCAGACCACCCATTCAATGCAACGGGCGTGTGGCCCAAGCTGGCTGCTTCTCCGACCAGCGCGATGTCGACCAAACACGCCCTGATGATCGTGATGTTCTTTTCACGCATGTTCCACGACATGCGACTCAGAGGTTTCTCTTGCCGCCAAGACTACCCCGAAGTCCTTACTCGATGCAACGTCAACGACGCGACGGACATCTTGTGAGTGCCAGTGTCCTCTGACCGGAACTCTTTCATTCTGAGTTTTCCAAAGTTACAGGCCAGGGGAAGCTGTTAGGCACATAGATCTACGTCTCCACGACGTCGAACTTCTACACGACCGACTCATCGACTGTTGGGATGACTGGGTCACACACGCTCCGGCCGCATGGAAAGCCGACCGTTTCCTTCTCGACAACACGCCCGTCGCCATCACCATGTGTTATGGACAGAATCAAGAAATTATGATTCCCGATTGCGTCGTGCTCGAAAGGCGCAACTGGAAGCGAGATCACCGGTATGAACACATCAAGCATTTTACCTTTTCGATCGCTTCAGACATAAGGTCAGTTTCCTGTGCTCGTTCTTGATTTTCGACTCGACCCCTGATCTCTATATCATATAGTTTCTTGGAGGTTGACCAATGGGAGGACATACCTGAAGAAGAAGTTGTGGCGAAACATCCGGTCGCCTACGACTGTTATGATCCCGAAGTTCGTAGACGGGTCGACCTGCGCAGATATCCAATCAAAAATGATTTCAATATGCCTCTGCATGCGTACGACGAGGACGGCTTCCGGATCATCCGACAGGAAATCGTCTCATGCACCGAGACGGGTTCCCTGTTGAATTTAACCCAGGCTCATACGCTCTTTCAAACAGATGCAGACGACTTCGGACACGTACGAAACGACGTCAAATACACTGTATACCCTCTAGGATTTACGAGGGACCTGGGCAATGTTCAGGCCGACGGGGTCATCACTGCATTCGCCCGCAGGATGAACATCGTGGATGCAAAGCTACGTGAAATTCCCGAAAGAGGCCAGCGATTAGTATATGGAGACGACGAAGACGAGGACACCGAAGACGAGGACGACGAGGACGAGGACGCCGAAGACGACTGCCGGGAAGGAGACGATGAACACCATACCATCGATGTCGACGAGCCCATGAGGCCAGTGCGTCCTGCCCTCCTGCATGCCGTAGGATCTCAGTTCTACAACGCTATATCACATCGTGTTCGCGATTCTGCCAGGTTCCACGAAGTACAACTTGGACTGATCACGAGTTCTCTCTCGGGCACCACGGCAAGCACCGTGCCATCCAAACGTCGCTGGCAGAGAACCCTCGACAGATGTCGCGGGGATCTTCCTCATGTCCGATTTTCACAGAAGGTCGCTGGTCTAGGTCAACCTCAATGCATGCGGTTCGAGAACACATATCGACTCGACGTTCAAAGCCTTCCGGAGAGAAAGCGAAGCGGCGAGTAAGTACAATCGCACTTATTCCACCACGACGACCCATCAATTCATACTACTAATACAGTGTCATCTATTCCGAAGTTGTCATGCCGTTGACCAAGACCTGGAGGCACCCTGCCGTTTACGGACCCATCAAGAACGCATGCACGACGTTCAAGAAGGATGTGAGTGACATCCAGTTATCTATTTCTGAATTCGTTGGAGAGTCCCACACCGCCCACAGGTCATTCCGGATCTATTCCAATGTGCAACATATCCACTGACGTGCCTCATCGACCATCTATGGAAGAAGCACGAGCCGAGCCTCAAGGAGGGGTACGTGGTCGACCCATTCGAACTGGAGACAATGTCGATGCTGGAACGTACGCTGAACTACGCGCACACGGGGAGCGCACGGGTCCTGACACGGAGGCTGATGGACCGTGCTTGGCTAAGCATCTCGGTGGTGACAGACGGGCTTCCGTGCATCTCGAACACGTTCATTCAAGCAGGATCTCTTTGCTCCGGGATGGTGGGCGTCCAACAGGATACGTGCCAGTGGCCTGTCCATCCAGGAATACATATGCCTCTCACGTCGTCACAGAGGATTCAAGAGTTGACGTACGGAAAGGCTCACTATGCGGTAAGTGTCTCTCATCCTGCATAATCGATTATGGTCGAAATGTGGTTTATGCATCGATCTACGTATACTGCATTATGGACAAGTGTTGAAATGCGGGATATGTGTTTGTTTTCGAAGCTGACAGGTTTTTCTTTTTACAGAGTTATCTTGCATCCTTTACAATCAACCTTGCCATGAAGTACATGCCCTGCACCGGCGGGTCGGAGGACAACAACGTCGAGTCGAATCCTGTCCATCGTGTTTCTGTCTATGCGGCAGTGGTCGCACTCAAGAGTCTCGTCAACGATGTCAAGATGCTGGTCAAGAATGCTGTCTTCTCGGAGCTCACACCAATCATCGAGCAAGGAGGTGTCGATGCTGCTGCTGCTATATTAAGGAGGAACGCACTTCTTCGTTGGCTCAAATCGGTCAACCCGCTATCTATGGACCAGGATGCACACTCTGCACTCATTGAGGCTGTCGCGCGGCCGGTCAATGGCCTAATGGAACTGACGGAAACGTCACCCTCTTCCATCAGTCCCAGGAAGTTCATTGAGGACTTGTTAACTCATTGTAGCACAGTCAGCCCTCAATGCAAGCCTCCGTTCATTGCAGATGGGCAATTCCTTCATGTCATGCGTGCTA
Source organism: Leccinum olivaceopallidum (assembly GCA_038091775.1). NCBI lineage: Eukaryota > Fungi > Basidiomycota > Agaricomycetes > Boletales > Boletaceae > Leccinum > Leccinum olivaceopallidum. The sequence goes on along the minus strand of JBBPPC010000278.1, from coordinate 2,015 downwards.
TGATTCATGAACTCACGACATTTGGGACTCGTCATGGACTCACAAATGAAGAGATCCGTCAGACGATCCAGGAGGCTTTCATCACTGATTGTCACACCTTGAAGATCGACCACGTTCCATGGTCAGCACCACAGATTGCTGGTTGTGAAGGGGCACCGTCGTTGAGTGTGGTCCACAATGTTTGGTTGAGCTTGGGAGCAAAGAACCCAAAAGGACCACCCCAGGGTGTTGGATCGAGTTTGAAAAGAAGACAAAGGGAATGGGAGGAGGAGGAGGAGGAGGAGGAGAACATCACGTATGTGAATGCTGATGTAGCTGGGATACAAGGGCAGAAAAGAAAGGTATCCAGAGCATACTAGTATAGTATGTATGAAAACACAAGGAACCTAGTATGACTGCTGTTCGAGGGATATCACCATGATTATATGCGACCCGTTTGGTGTGTCATCTCATAAGTCACCTTCCCATCGGTGCCAAAATTAACAAAGTTGCATAGTTTGTGGCTCATTTGTGAAGGTGACACACATTGTCAGCATCGACGAAACCATATTATTCGTAAGCTTGTCTTGCAGGTACACTCACATCGTTATTGTAATACTGCCGTGAAGAGGTTGCAGAGGGTAAATATCCTTTTAGCCCCTGCCATCGCATCATTCAGAATATTGTCGTCTGCCGGGCAATTGTTACAGGATCGTGCAGGCAATATTACAAGTAGCCCCGACGCACTTATTAGCAGATGTAATGGCGGTCGTCGTGAAAAAGGATGTGCTGGCCCGTATACCATTATGACCCACCGAGCGAGAACAGCAAGCTTGCCGTCAACTTGAAGTTGCGTCGCATCGAGGAGGAGATCCCGAGCTATGAGGATATACGGATTGCGTGCGACATTCGACTAGATGTGATAGATGTGGTTCGGAAACATAGGAATTACATGCAAGTGCAAGCCAAGATCCAGTGACGGTTCAGGGCAAAACAATTTCGTTACATAGGACCTTGGATATCAGCAAGATAAGAGAACAAGAAGTGGCAAAGACAAACAGAAGAGCATGAACGAAATAAATCAACCATTTCCAATGGTGGGACGCCGGAAAAGAGATGTAAATGTAACGAAAGGCATCATCCCGAAATCCACTGCACAGCCAATGATACACGACTACTGGACGTCGACCGTACCAATGCTCGCCATCAATTCATTCAATGACGCCTCCGCATGAATCTGGACTTGAATGAAACTGTCCGTCGCCACGCGTTTGTACAGCCCGCGCTTCTGCGAGGCTAGCAGCAGTGCCCCAAAAGGCTGCCGAAGCCGGACGAGAAGCCGCAGCGCGCGTGCGTCAAGATCAAACAGAGGATCGTCATCCGAGAAATCCTCGTCGAGCAAGGGACTGATCCATGGGTGAACGAGAACGAGGCGCCGCGCCCCGAGCGAGTCGTCTTTGGTCTCGATCCGTACTTCGCCAAGAATCGACGCTGTAGCACGATATATGTGAACGCTCGTGTCGGATTCGGGTGCCGCGAGAGGGACCAAATCAGTGAGGCGGAAAACGAGTCCAGGGAGTCGAAGTCGACCAGGCACGAAGGACAGCGATGGGAGATCAAGAAGTCGTTCATATAGTGCGACGATAGGAGAGACATCGGGAAAGGATGATTGCAAGTCCATGACCATCCGATTCATCACGGCGGCCTCTATGGCTTGCGGAACATGCGGTGGCAGAATTTGGTCGTATACAGTGAGATCGGAGGGGAGGTAGCTTTTAGCAGTGTTATCAGAATTTCCAGTCCAAGACAAAAGCGTGACATCATCCGATTGCGTCAGGATGTGCTCGAGGAGTCGACGGACTGCTCGCTCGCCCTCGCCATATATGACCGGGAGTGAGAGGTCAAAGATTCCAAATAGTGAGTACGCGATATCTTCCTCCCGAGTCGTTTGGCGCTTCGAAGCAAGGTAAAGCTTCTCGCGCACCCTATCCAATCCCGGCTGTAGTGTGGCAAGTTTCTCCGTGGCAAACTTTGTT
>JBBPPC010000277.1:0-24566 GCA_038091775.1 Leccinum olivaceopallidum | reverse complement strand
CCAAAAAAGTGTACCAAAAAGTGTACCAAAGTGTACCAAAAAAGTGTAGTAAAAGTGTAGTAACAAAGTGTAGTGTGGTCATGTGACCCTGGGTGACCCTGGAGAGCCTGGGAAAGCCTGTGGATCTTACATGGTCTGTAGAGCTGGAGGACCTGTAGAGCTATTGGATCTGAAGAGCCTGTGGTCGTCTGTAGAGTCTGTGGAGTCTGGAGGCAAAAAGCTGGTTTGCTGATGGACTTACTTTGCATGTAACCATGGGTACGTCTCTGCCAATGCTCCCAGAAGGTTGGAGTAATCGTCACATGTGAAATTGTTGATTGTCTAGTGAGCGCTAGCGTCAGTTCCAAGAGTAACCCACCATAAGATTCAGACCCACCTGCACGATATCAGGAGGAGAATCTGCTAACAGAGTAAGAATCTGAGCTGAGGCTTGTTAGATAAGCATCACACGCTTTATATTGAAGCCTCAACTGATTTTGGGATTATCTCCCTCATCATGCCCACTGGTTTTCCCATCATCACTCAGGGTTTCTTGCTGACTCTTCACTTTCAACCGAAGACCGTTGCTTTTGTTTGAGGGTATAGGAATTACCACTCGGGACTCACCTAAGTGTCTTGTTTAGAGATGCTGCGATAGTATTGGAACAGGAGTGCTTATTCCATGTGAATGTATCTACACACTATATACTATACTGAGTTACATGGTCCATGGGAATGTACTACTTAAGGTAGTCCATGTGAAGTATGTAAGTAGTCCAGTTAGTCCGGTACGGACTAAGGGGCGGACTAGTGTCGGATCCAGTTGGACTAACATCGGACTGGTGTTCTTTCAACACTCCCCCTTGCTCAAGTGTCCATCTTTGACAGCGTGAACATAGAGGCTAGATCATCCGCAGCGGAATAGTACTGCGTGAGTTTCATCCGCGTAAAGTGAGTCGGTCAGCCGGAGTAGAATTCTAGTCCGAGCTGAGAGTGGAACTCTTTGAACTTGTCAAAGGCTAGGTTCTTAGTGAACATGTCCGCGGGATTTTCAGTCCCTGGTATGTAGTATAGCTCTACTATTTTGTCTTGCATCATGGCATCACAGACAAAGTGATACCGGAGCCGGATGTGTTTCAAGTGTTTCTCGGTAACAGGATTTTCTGCCATGAATAGCGATTCTTGGTTGTCACCGCAGATGGGAATGAGCTGGAGGTTGTATCCGAGCTCTTCGAACATCTGGTAGATCCACACGGCTTTAGAAGTTATACGACTTCTAATAGCACAGCCGAGGGGTTCAAGTGTAGAACCGAAGAGGAAAATATAAGGAAGTAGATCTCTAGTGAAAACTTACTAGGAAACGTATGAATGGATTGAGAGAAGTAACTTGATAGAGTTGCTGATGAAAGTAGTGAAAGAAGTGGTGTAAAAACAACTTAGATTGAATGGACGTCTGGGTCCATCTTATATACTACATGGTTTGTTTATACATGTTATGATATATAGAATGTGGTGGAATATTCTGTAAGAGTCTAGCCAATAGCATATAAGACTCTTATCATGATATGTAAGCACTAAGTCATATCTGAGTCATATGGGCTGCGGATGATGTCATAATGAGTCATGATCAGTAAGCTGATCAATAAGCAAAGTAATGAGATATGAGTCATCATAGAAAATGAAAGAATAGTCTAGAAATAAGTTCTAGACTTGATGACTAAACAATTAAGTCTAATTGTTTCAACAACGGCCTGGCGGGAGCAATCGCTCAGCGCCATATACTCTGCTTCTGTGGAAGAGAGGGCGGTGGTCTTTTGTAAGTGTGAATTCCATAGGAAAACACCTTCCGCGAGCTTCAGGTAAAAACCTGTCTGCAAGTGGCCGGTCTCGGTATCCTGACCCCAATCGGAGTTGGTACAGGCTATTAAGCCACGGCCGGAGCTGCCTTTATAGACAAGCATGTATTTGCGCATTCCGAGTAGGTACCGGCATATATATAATGCCTTGTCAAGGTGTTCTTGGGACAGGTTGGCGGACTGCTGGGCTAGCTGGGTCACAGCATAGGTGATGTCTGGTCTAGTGTGATATAAATCAGTGAGTCAATTACGGTTTGAAAGCGGGTTCGCAACTCTGCATTTAGCGGAGACCGGTTGGGCTTGGGATAATACCTGTGAGGTAGCGGTGTGTTGGCAACACGCGCATTTGTGAGGCCGAAGCACTCAACAATGGTGTCGAGATATGTACATTGGTCTAGGAACAGAGTCCGACCTTCTCGACAGATGTGCATCCGGAGGAACTCATTAGGTTCTCCGAGATCGCGACATTCCCACATCTTCATAAAAGCAGCCTTTAGCTTGTCTACAAAAGCTTTGTTGGGTCCGCAGAAGAGGGTGTCGTCTACGTAGATGATCGCTAGTACTATTTCTTTTCCTTTGCGATATATGAATAGTCCGGCGTCAGACCGGAGTCTGGTGAAGCCTAAGTCCGACGACTTGTCGAGTGTTCGCCATCATGATAGTCCGGCTTGTTTAAGGCCGTAGATGGCATGCAGTAGGCGTAGGACTTTGCCTTTTGAATTGAGAGGCACAAACCCTTCAGGAAACTCCATGTAGAGTTCCTCTTCCAGTTTACCGTATAGGTAGGCGGAGCAGACATCTAGTCCGGTGAGGTGCCAATTTTCTAAGGTGGAGAGGGCAAGCATACACCGCACCATCTCAAATCTCACTACTGGGGAGGATATTTGGTCGTAGTCTAGACCTTCAACTTGGAAGAAACCCTTGGCTACTAGCCGGGCTTTCTTTCGACCGTTGGACTCAACGTCAAATACCCATCGGTTCTTTCCTATTTTTGACCTGGCACGACCTGCCAGTGGCATGTTGTTTGTACTGTGAACAACACGATCTGACATTTATGTGTGAGGAGAAATGCGATGTGACCTTGATTGATGGGCTGTGCAGTACTTAGCAAAGGACAAAGAAAATGATACACATGACAGGCGATATTTGTAATAGGTGGATCTCAAGAGCACGCTGGAATGGGTTCGATATATCAGGGAGTAAAGTGAAAGGGCTCTGACCGAACGCTCGACGATGTCGATAAACATTGTCTGTGAGAAGACCACTAAGAAGCTACAGTCTCCCACGGTTTGAAGAACCGAAAAAAAATTACTGGTCGGGTTCAGTCGGTGGCAGTGCAAACCATCACCAGTTTCAGTCCCAAACCGGCAATAAGACCGGAACTGTGGCAACACTATGAGTCATCGCACCCCATGGGAGAAAGGCCATTCCTTCCCCTCTCCCATCGCCTCCACCTCTCGCACTCTTCTTGAGCGCCTTGAGGATACTGAACACCTTGAGCTTGCCAGCTCAACTCGTCTCGACCACTATGACATGGTCATGGCAAGTGCGGATGACATGGATGCCTTTGGCATCCAAGTTGACCACTCCATTTTAGACCTCCCCACTGTCCTGGAGGATGTCGAAGAGATGGATGATGACTGTGGCTACTTGACTCAGGAGCGTCCTCACACTTTACATGTGATTTTAACGACTTCTGTGAATATCATGAATACGAAAATTCAACATACTCACAAACCGCCAATGGGAAAGCCCCCATTCTAGGCATTGGAACTATACTCATTCAGTACAAAGGCACCACTGTGTGGCTGTCACTGGTTATTTACATGCCCACATGTAACATTCAACTTATGTCCATGGGGACGCTCTTACAGAAGGACAATTGTCTAACTCTGAAGGCGTCAAACAGATTAATCAAATTCTTTGATAAGTGTTCAAGAAAGATAATATTATCCTTCCACACACATGGCAACACCATGTATTGGCTTCATGCACCGACCATTCAACCCCAGAACCGCTGTATATCACTCACTTCTGTAGATTACAGATGCTGGTGGTGAATTCACCTCCAAAGCATTTGTCGACTACATGAAGGATAATGGCACCCACATTTACCAGTCCGCCCCATATGCACACCAACAGAATGGACGCGCTGAACAACTAATTTGTATGCTTTCTGACAAAGCACAGGCAATGAGGCTACAAGCCTGCCTACCCTCCAATACCTGGGAATTCACGTTAGAGCATGTCGCTCACATATATAACCAGAGCCCCATGGTCCATCTGGGGTGGAGAAACTCCCATGAACTATTTAAGGGGGAGAAACCTTCAGTTTCTCATATCCGAGTATTCGGCTGTGGTACATATGTGCATACCCCAGCTGAAACTCGAGGAGGCAAGCTCCAGCCTAAATCAGAGCTGATGATTTATCTTGGCACTGCTGCTGGCAGTGATAAGAATTTCATATTCTTGCACCCCACTGGTGCAATCTTCACTGCAGCACATGCTGTTTTTGATGAACATCTATTCCCTCGCTGCCCCAAGGCAGCACCTCATTGACCAGTTGGTTGCAACCCAACTGGTACAAACCCTCCTGACCATGGTCGCCCCGCTTCGCCTGACTCTCCTGACTCAGACAGCGATGATCAACAACGTCCCCCTCTTGGTGATGCCCCTGCTAGGATCCCACCTCGAGATTGTGTATCGCCTGCACCCAGTTCGCCCCTTCCCAGTCCTCTTCCTTTGGAGCCTCCTTGCACCCCAGAACAACCTCCTCATCCACCTGGCCCTCGCTGTTCTCATAGAGAAAGACGACCCCCACTTCACCGTGGCAATGTCTATGGAGAAAGACGACACCCCCTCAATCAACTTTGCGATCTGGAGGATAAGACGCTCTGGGGCGCACCTGAAGATGATGGTCGTGAACAACCTATCCCTGGTGGACTACCTCCATCCCCGACTCCTTCAGAGGATGATGTCGACCACCTCACTAGGGAAGGGGGAGACAATTTGGTCACATACCTAACGTCAAAAGCAATCCAACCCAATTACCGCAACTGGAAATATAAAGACATGCTAAAGCTTCCCGCCAAAGAGCAAAAACTCTAGCATGAGGCTTGCCTCAAAGAGTTACAAATACTCAAAGACCGAGAGGTCTATAAAGTAGTCCCATGACCAGCAGACCGGAAAGTAATCCGTAATTGCTGGGTCTTCAACGTCAAATCCGATGGTCATAAATGAGCCCGCTTGGTAGCCAAAGGCTTTTCCCAGGTTGAGGGTCTCGACTTTGACCAGATATTCTCACCAGTAGTACAATTTGAGACAGTGTGGGCCATGCTCGCTCTGTCCACCCTAGAGAAGTGGCATCTCACAGGACTAGATGTCCAATCTGCATACCTCTACAGGAAACTAGAAGAAGAGATCTACATGGGATTTCCAGAAGGGTTCACACCACCCAACACAAAAGGCAAGGTCCTCCGACTACTCTGCACCCTATATGGCTTAAAACAAGCTGGCTTAACCTGGTGGTGTGCATTAGACCAGTTGATGAAAGACCTAGGCTCAGTTGAGCGCCTTAAATCAGACGCTGGCCTTTTCATCTATCGCAATGGTGACAACCTTGTGATAGCAATAATCTATGTCGATGACGCCCTCTTTTGCGGACCAAACAAAGCTTTTGTAGAGAAGCTAAAGGCCATGTTCATGAAAAGATGGGAATGCCGAGACCTCGGTAAACCATCTAAGTTCTTAAAGATGAGAATAAAGCATGACAGTCAGAAACTATATCTAGACCAATCCGCCTATCTCGAGATGATACTGGAACATTTTGATGTTACCAACTCACATATCGCTCGTACTCCTCTCCCCTTAGGATACTATCCCGAGAGGAATACATCCCCTGTAAACCCAGAAATCCGTCTGAGGTTCCAAACAGTGATAGGATTACTCATGTACCTAATGATTGGTACAAGGCCCGATATAGCCTACACAGTCACCCAACTGGCTAGACAGGCCGCAAATCCATCCCAGGATCACCTAGACAAAGCATACTACATATGCAGATACCTACTTGGTATGCGTCAGTATTCGCTAGTCTACAATGGTGAAAATGAAAAAGGCATTATTGCATGCAACGACTCTGATTGGGGTCAAGATGTCCAAACAGGACACTCGCAGACAGGTTTTTACCTGAAACTTGTGGAAGGGGTTTTCCTATGGAATTGCCATCTCCAGAAAACCACTGCCCTCTCCTCTACTGAGGCAGAATACATGGCACTGAGTGACTGCTCTCATCAGGCAGTCTGGATCTGGCAGATGATGGGTGAGCTCGGCTATAAGCTGCACCCGATCCCCATTTGTGGTGACAATCAAGGATTGATCTTCATGGCAGAAAATCCAGTCACCGAAAAACGATCAAAACATATCCGACTTCAATACCACTTCATCCGAGACACAATCATGCAAGACAAGATAATCAAACTGTTCTATATAGAAGGAACAAAAAACCCAGCTGACATGTTCACAAAGAACCTCACTTTTGAGAAGTTCGCTGAATGTCGATCCCAACTCGGTCTTGAGTTCTACTCTGACTGAATACTCACTGGTAATACTAATTACTATGCAGATGATCTATTCTCTTATCACTTGCATATCACTAAAGTAATATACTAAGCAAGGGGGAGTGTTGAAATACGAGTACTAGAGTACTAATATAGTAAATAGTTCACACACTTGTATTGTATAAAGATAGCTCAGTAGCGTCTGAGTTTGAATAGGAGTTCATTCTATCTTCTTACACAACCACAATGTCTGTTACGATCGTCTCGAGATCCCCTATGTATCTCTTTTTCCTCTCGCTATTTCTCCCTCTTTACCTTCATTTGTATTCACGATGTATCTTACACCTCGGGTGATTTCGCCTACTTCACATCACCGACAGTCCACTCTTCTCCAATTCCTTTCCTACTCTTTCCTATTGTTGATCTGATATCTCCCTATCTCTATGCCTATCTTTTGACTCATGATGATGTCATTCATCAGTCATCGCTTACTGTGTAGTCTAGACCTCCGCAGCTTCTGACTCATTCCATACTGCGGGTGACTCGTCCTTTCCATGTGGTTCCACCGCCTTCCATCTCTTTAGTACTTAAGGACTTGTCTCTTTACTTGTAAACCTCTAAGCTAGAGCTACTTGAAATCCACTCAGAGTTCTCAGCCCAAACCTCGTGTGCTCTCGTTCTTCGTCCCCTCAGTACTCCAGCCCTCTCAGGTGTATCTCTAGTCCCTAGTCTTCAAGTGACGAGACTCTTCGTGAGTTCCTCCTCGTAAGAACACTTAGTCTTCTGGCTTCGCCAGACGTTACGTCTGCTCAGCCTATCCTTCGTCTTAGCCTTCACCTTCAAGTCTACAACCGACCCTACCCGGGCCAGCTGTAACAAAAGCTCTAGCTTATCTCCTACAGTCACCATCGCTGTGATCTGTCACCACCATTTCTTCAAGAACCCCCTACCAGAGACCGGAGCGGAACACTCCCTCCATCCCTAGAAACCCCTTAGCCACTTTGTCCCATCAGCACTCGCTATCCACCTCCTCTTGGAGAGAAGAACCCGCAGCTTCAGAAAACTTCCCAGACTCCCCAGACGTCCTTCCTCAATGCTCTAGTGACGAGGACGAGACTGACTCAGAGCTTCCCCTTCTTTCTTATGAAGAACAGGAAGAAACCCTTTCCCTCGACACAGAACTCACCCACCGACTCTCCTCTAGTCTAGTCCTTCCCTGAGTACCTACTCCCCCTTCCCCCTCCCCTTGAACTCCTAGCGGAAACATCTTCGCTCATCCACCGCTGAACCCCATTCCTCGACTAATTCCTCCTACTATGTCTAAACCTACTGAGTTCCGAATGTCCCCCCCAGATCCCTATGATGGCAATCATCGCAAGGCCCTACCCTGGCTACGTTCGGTATAGAGATACCTTGTCATCAATGGAGAAGTTTATAAACTTGATGAGCAAAAGATCTGTTATGCCCTTTCCTATATGAAAGAGGGAACTGCCGCCACTTGGGCTGACACCTTCACTGCGAAACACCTCGATGGAGGAGGTACCACCCTCGGAACCTGGGGAGAATTCGTCAAAGAGTTCAAAGCAACCTTCGAACATTCCAACTCTGCAGCCAACGCTCTTGCTTGGCTTACCACCCAGAGGATGATCGAGAAGTCCCCTGGCAAATACTCTATGTCCCTCGCCTCATACATTGCCCAATTCCAGAGCAACATCGCTATCTCTAAAGTAAGCGAAGAATCAACCCTCTGCCACTACTTCTCTTCGGGTATTCCCCCTTCCTTATCCGGAAAGATCTACCTCATGGAGGAAGTTCCCACTACCATCGCCAAATGGTATTCTCATGCCCAAAGGATTGACGACCAACAACGTCATGCTTTCCTCACCTCCCAACAACACAAAGGGCGATCCTTCACCAATCCCTTCACCTCTACCTCGACCAACAACACTAGGGAACGAGACCCTAACGCCATGGATGTCGATGCTGTACGCACAAATATTCCAAAGCTCACCCCCTCAGAAAGGGAACGATGCTTTAAAGAAGGACTTTGTCTTCATTGCAGGAAATCTGGACACAATGCCGCTTCCTGCTCCACATTCTTGACCCATGCCTCTTCCTTCAAGAAAACGACTAGAAAAGTCACTAAAACTGAAGAAGACTTACGGACCTAGAGGACGTCGAGGATGACAATGAAGACAATGACGATGAAGCAAAGGTTGTAGGACGAGTCAACCTCACTCTGGATTTTTGAAAAGGAGACCTCGTTCGACGCAAGGATCTCCTATCGCTACTTGTGCACCTGTATTAGTATCTTCTTCCTCAAAAGCAATGAAGATCCCTGTTTCTCTAGTAACACCCTCGCACTCCTTAAAAGTTGTCGAAACTTCCACTCTCATTGATAGTGGTGCAGAAATCTCCTGCATCGACTGGGCTTTCGTCCGAAATCCTCTTTTCCACCACTCTTTTCCTAGACATTGGGAAGATCACTCAGAAGGTCATCTTCCACATCATGGACTGCGGAAATGAAAACGTAATCCTAGGACTCCCTTGGCTCCAAGGAGCAAACCCCACCATCAATTGGGAAAGACAAACTCTTACCATCCCAGAATCTATAGACCAATCTGTGGATCTGTATCACCTACATGTCGCCGATCTCAAACGACACGATTCCCATTTCCGCAAACCCAACCACTCCCCTTCAAAAACCAAACCTCCTCGTCATACCGAAGTACACCCCACTCGTGATAGAAAACTATATAGGTTTCTCGGCTTCGAAACCGAATCTCAGTTCCTCGAACGTGCTACAGTCAACAGGGTCCTTTGTCGAGTAATGCACTGTGGTTCCGGTTTCATCCCCAAAGGCTCCCCTTTTGTTGCTCGTCTCACCACCGCCACCAATCTTGCTGTAGAAGCAGAGAGATCCAAACCAAAAACTACTCTTCCCCCAGCATACGCAGCTTACTCCTCGGTATTCTCCAAAGAAGCCTCGTCTTGCCTTCCCCCTTCTTGCCCCTATGATCACGCCATACAGCTCAACGACGCCTTCATACCTAAGATCGGGAAACTTTACCCTCTCTCCCCAGACGAGCAGAAAGCCACTGAAGCTTTCTTTGATAAGAACCTTCATAGCGGAAAGATCAGACCATCCAAATCTCCTCAAGCATCCCCCTTCTTCTTTGTAAAGAAAAAGGATGGTAAACTACGCCCCTGCCAGGACTATCATTATCTTAACTCTCATACCACCCGCGATGCATATCCCCTCCCCCTCGTCTCCGACCTCATTGACAAACTCAAAGGAGCCAAAGTTTTCACCAAATTTGACGTTCGCTGGGGTTATAACAATGTTCGAATCAAGGAAGGAGATCAATGGAAAGGAGCTTTCATCACTCATAAAGGCCTCTTCGAACCTACCGTCATGTTCTTCGGCATGAACAATTCCCCCTCTACCTTTCAACGATTCATGAACGACTCCTTCCGCGACATGATTGCCGAAGGATGGCTTGTAATCTACATGGATGATCTTCTGATCTTCTCCCCTAATGATGCCTCTCACTCGGAACATACTAAGCGAGTCCTCAAACAGATAGAAGAACTCAACCTCCACCTTCGTCTAGAGAAATGCAACTTCGCCACTGCAGAAGTTGAATACCTCAGTATGATCGTTAAACCAGGTACCCTGGCTATGGACCCAGTCAAACTCAATGGAATCGCCTCTTGGCCAACCCCTACCACTGTCAAAACCGTCCGCTCGTTCCTAGGCTTTGCCAATTTCTATCGACGATTCATCGACCACTACTCTGATATCACCTGCCCCCTCATTGACCTCACTAAGAAGGAGAAACCCTGGGACTGGTCTGCCGCCTGCCAGTCATCTTTTGATCGTCTCAATTAATCCTTCCTGTCCAAACCTGTCCTTCGCCTCCCCGATCTCTCTGCCCCCTTTGCGATCACTACCGATGCTTCTCATGACGCTACTGGAGCGATCCTTCTTCAGACCAATTCCAATGGCGATTGGCATCCCTGTTCCTACCTTTCCCAGTCCTTTATCCCTGCAGAATGAAACTATGACATCTATGATCGCGAACTGCTTGCAGTCATCCACACCCTTAAGGCATGGCGCCAATATCTTCATGGTTCCCCCTTCCCAGTTCAAGTCTTCACCGATCACAAAAACCTTACCTTCTTCTGTAGTCCCCAACATCTGAACCGCCGCCAGGCCCGCTGGCTCCTCGACCTTGCTGACTTCAACCTTAAAATTACCCACGTCCCTGGAACTCATCTTGCTGGTCCTGACGCTCTCTCTCGCCGCCCTGATAAAATCTCCCTCGACGCCGATAACGAAGACATTACTCTTTTTCCCCCCTCACTTTTTGTACGTGTCATTGATATCACCCTTCGTGACATTATCTCTTCCGCTTCTGGGCGATGATACTCTCGTCCGCAATGCCCTCCAAGCTCTCAAGGGTACCATCCCTCCGCCGGCCACCCTGGTTACCTTAAAACCCGCCAACTTGTTGCCGCGGAATACTGGTGGCCTGGTCTTGCTCAATTCATCCACAAATATGTTGAAGGATGCTCCCTTTGCCAACAGTGCAAGGCGAACAGAAGCCAAAAACCTCAAACGAAACCTCACCTCTCGGAAATTTGCTCCGAAACAAGAAGGACCTTTTACCATCACCCAGGTCCTATCTTCCATCACTTATCCGCTACGCCTCCCTAAAACCTGGAGCATTCACAATGTGTTTTACGCGTCTCTCTTATCGCCCTATCGCGAAAACCCCGTACACGGCCCAAACTTCCCAGCTCCACCACCTGATCTTATCAAAGGCGAAGAGGAGTTCGAAATACTGCGCATCATATGCCACAAGGGTCCCCTCAAAAACCGCGTGTATCTGATCCGATGGAAAGGATATACGGCCGAAGAAGATACCTGGATACCAGAACAAGAATTAAAACACGCAAAAACAATCCTTCTAGCATATAAAAAACTTCATCCCATCGCTTTTCCTTCCTAACCCATCTCATCTTAGAAACCCAATACCATCTTCCCATAACAAAAATGTCAAGCTATGTCCCTTCCGACTCAATTTCTTCCGTATCTACCATGTCTCTTTCACCCCCTCCTTCATCACATAGTTCTTCCTCTCCTACCAGTCCTTTGGCTCGAGGTCGTCTCCCTAGCCCTCTTGGTGGAACGCCTCTGGGTCCTACTAGTGATCTCGAATCCCCTCCTTCCTCCCTCATCTCCCAGAATCTGAACGATGAACCGATCATCCCCTGGCGCATTGATTCCCCCCCTCTTCCCACTCGTTCTAACGTATATCATATAAACACTGTCGACATTCCCCTCTATGCTAACAAAATCAGGACTGACGATGCCTCCCCAGAAGATCTGCGAAAGCTTCGCACCTACTTACAGGATGCCCACTATACCCACGACATCTATGCCTATGCCGACGTCAAATCCCCTCTTCACTCGTTGTATAACACATTCACTCACGTCTCTCATCTGGGACTGATTGTCTCTAATCTGAGGAATTCTTCCGACTCCCAAGCCGCATTCCTCTCCTCCCAGATCACCACCACGCAGAAGGCCATCAAAGAACACCTTCTTTCGGCTATGCACCAACTCGGGATGACTGAATTCGTCACCGACATTGATCGCTTTCTGGTTGAAATGACGATCTATTCTACTCCTCTCACTGTCCCACAAACACCCTCTTCTCCCCCAGGACTCTCTCGTCCCCCTCTCCATGTATGCATTCCCGCTGAGGTAGAAGCAGTAAGCCCTCACGCTATCCTTCCCTTCCCGGCGGATGTTATCCCCACCCTCGTCCCCTCCCCATCCCCTTCCCCCGTTCGGACCCGAGGAGATTCAAGCTGAGATAGACAAGATTGAAGCGGTCTTCGACTCGGTCTCGATACATGGGAGTGATGACAAACACTTGGAACATACAGATCCCGCATACCGATCTCCACCGTCCCAGTCCATCGCATCCACCCCATCTTTCCTCTGACTCGGGTGGAAGATGCCGCTATGAATTCGGCAGAAGCAAGGCTCGCTAGGGAACTCAACCTCCCGGTAGATCCTAGTCATAGACTATTCCGGATGTCCTGCTTCACCTGTCGATGACTCTTTCATAAGCTTCATCGATGAGGCTTGAGTCGCTGACTTAAGAACACTTCCTCCATTCCTAGAAACCCCTTAGCCACCTTGTCCCACCAGCATTCATTATCTACCTCCTCTTGGAGAGAAGAAACCCCAGCCTCAGAGTACTTTCCAGATTCCCCAGACATCCCTCCTCAATGTTCTAGTGATGAAGACGAGACTGACTCAGAACTCCCCCTCCTATCCATCCTTTCCCTCAACACAGAACTTGCCCACCAGCTCTCTTCCAGCCTAGTCCTTCCTCGAGTACCCACTCCCCCTTCCCCTTCCCCCCACACTCCTAGCGGAAACATCTTTGCTCATCCACCTCTAAACCCCACCCCCTTACCTTGACCATTCCCTCCTATGTCTAAACCTATCGAGTTCTGTCTTTCCGCCCCAGACTCTTATGATGGCAATCATCGCAAAGCCTTACCCTGGCTGCGCTCGGTACAGAGGTATCTCGTCATCAACAAGGAGATCTATAAGCTTGATGAACAGAAGATCTGCTATGTCCTTTCTTACATGAAGGAAGGGAACACTGCTAGCTGGGCTGACACCTTCACCATAAAGCACCTTGATGGAGGAGGGACTACTCTCGGGACTTGAGAGGACTGTTGTAAATCACCCTTACCGACCAACCGATCACAGTCCAGAGCAAAGTCCGACCTCAGTCCAGCATCACCGACAGCCAGGACTAGAGTCCGGATACACCGACACTCAGACTAAGGTCAGATGACCTACCCTCTATCAGCAAACTAACCCCTTAGTATTGTCCAGTTCTGACAGACTTTACAGAGGTTCACAACAAGGTTCCTAACTGTCTAGATGTGGACAAAGAACCATAGCCTGCCCTATGCTGTCTTCAGCTGGGATAGACTAGACACAGTACAAGATATGTTAGCATGTTTGAAAGACAAGCTATCTAGACAGAGCTGGACAGATCCGTCCTAGATTGGACTAGATTGGGTAATGCCCAACACAGTATTCTACTACTGCTAGCTTGTATGAATTACCATCACACCAGAATCATCACAGAAAGGAATTGAATGGGACAGTGCAGATTCACGACACAGGAATATAATACTACTAGACTTAATCAACATCAACATCAAAGTTACAGCCCCCAATGGACAGTTCCTCGTTAGGCATTCCATTACTGATAATTATGTTAGAGGTGTCACAGTAACGAAAACCACAATGGCAGGCTACGTACCTGCCCAATTGAGCCCAACGTGTTCACAAAGCTTTCATTTTGTCACGATGAATCACATTGGTGTCACATTTATTCATTAAACCAAGGATTTCAGCATAGACCGGCAAATAAGTGTTGACACGGAAGTTCACTTCGCCTCGGCAGAAGCAATCTCGTCGAGCACCACTTTGAGCTATGTGTCTATCAATATCAATATATGTATATGAGACAAACACAATGAAACGAATGGCAGTTGCGGCAAGGGCAACCGTGGCCCTCGGAACCTCTTGAGCAAAGACTTCGGGAAATAATTTACCGACTGATGTGGAACTGGTATAAAAAAAGTCAATGACTAGTCCCGAGAGTGCCGAATGTGCAAGGTTATTGACATGTCCCTATCAACAATGCCAGTCAGTAAATGTAATCACGAATAATTCAACTTCCCTCAAAAATAGACCACTGTTTCCCAAAAGATGCTTTGCGATGACAATATTTTGCTCATGGTGATTCTCAGGATCCCATTGGTAACGCTGCGTGACAAACGTATGCGCCTTCTTTTTGATTGCAGATCACCAACTACCTAGGTCTTCCCATAGCTGGTCACTGTGAGTCGAAGATGTCAGCAAAAAAGAATATCGAGCACGCACCAATCTGGTGATACTCGAAGCATGCTCTGGCCACCATCCTAGAAAGGAGTAAGTAATAAGCCAACATCAAAAACGACGACGAATCAGCGGCGACATACTGTCCAAAATGATCAAACCTTGAGCTTGGCGTTCAGTAATCGCCTTATCAATGTATTCTATAGCCTTGGTATTAATAGAATGAAGGATGGGCTGGGAACGCGTCAATGGACTCAGATCAGCAAATCAGTAAGGAGCTGGGCAGTGCTGTGCAAATATCTGTGGCATAGCAAGTGCTTTGGAACATGGTGAGAGCAATGTCAATGATGGTGAACTTGAATGAAGCAATGTCAATGATGGTGAGTGAACTTGAATGACTCAAAAAATCTCAAAATAAATATTGAAAAATCACCAAATAATATTGAATATACTATATTATAATAAATTGGGTTGGCTGTACACCAGTTGCCTGAGCTCCTCAAAACCAGGCAACTGGCAACTGGTCAAACCTGAAAATAGGCAACTGGCAACTACAGTCCAATTGTAATCAGTTGCAGTCCAGTCCAGTTGCCAGTTGTATGAGCAGTTACAGGCTGGACTTCAAAACACTAAGGGCAGGAAGGCAAAAAGGCAAAGAGACATATGTTCAAGACAAGATCTGTTTGCCACTTGTATGACCTCGCGAGGATCATGTCAACAGCTGACTGCATGAGTGTAAGGGGGCAGAAGGTGAAGGTAAAGATGAAGGGACACACATTCAAGATGATGTCTGTCTTGCTACTTGGACCCCATGATACAATGTAACCCTGGGTGTCTCTTCGCGTGTATTGAATACCGAATGCAAAGGCACTATTTTTGTTTGGGGACAAAAGAAGTGTGAGAAAATCCTGAACTGGTTGACTTGTCAAAGAAGGGTTCAGACAATTTAGTTACCTTCACCAAGGTGCCAAATTTGGCATCCAAATAGTCTCAGGTGACAGAGTTCAGTAGTGCAACCATTGAGTTTGGATGTTATGAAATGTGTATACTCCTAGACAGCAGACAGTCAACCATTGAAGAGATTGAAGACCATTTCCAAAAGTCGTTGATGTCACAGTTGGAAGCAGATTCGAGGGAATCAATGGGGCGAGCAAGGCTCCCAAGAATGTAACCACCACCTGAGTTGAGTAGGAATAAATTTGGACCAAGTACAGTTGTGCTTTTCCACCTCAAGGAGTTCGATCTTTGTCAGGTTGGACTGGCTCAGTTTAAGTGCATTGACAGTTGGTCATGCAGGGGCACCAGCATTGGCACCAGCATTGGAGGTACTGACGGATCAGGATCACATCCGGTCACACCCAAACATTTGAATGCAACTACCAAGAAGACATTAACCCATTTGGATGGTGCAATCAGGTTCATCAATGCACAACAAAGTAAGTCTCTGTTTTCTAATTTCCATAGATTATATTAACATGCTATTGGTCCCTTTCCTAGTCGCTCTCGAAACAGAAGGATCAACAATGTTTGTAAGTACTCAGATTTACTGATCATGCATGTTGCTACTTACTGACTCTTATCAGCTCTGGTGCTCACATTGTCATTGGAAGGTTTCAAATATGACCAGGCAAAGCCTAACCTGGACCTGTGATGTGCTCTGATGGAGAGGGGATGATGAAGAATATGAATTATTTCACATGTACAAAGATATCCTGGGGACATTTGTGCAGCAACAGGTAAGCCGTCTACTCATTGGTTCATGTATCAACTATTAGGCTTACTCATTTGCACAGCTGATATATTTTGACAGCACTTATCCAGAGATATTTCTCTGTTGGGGTTTCCTGTCAAACAACTTGGAAGATTTTCTCAGAGTATTCAATGAAGTCACGGGCCCCAACGGGCTGTCATATCTGCAGCTGCTACATTACATAGATATGGGAATTGGCTATGTTCCTTCTATCAGTATTTTTTTTTACCAACTTTTCACAGTTGCCCTTCTGCTGATCTTTCAGAAGTTTCAATGTTGTTGCACCAACCACGGTGATATATGCTTTGTATAACATCTTGCTTTGTATAACATCTATGCCTAATTGCATATATGTGCATGCAATTGATCAGAATATCTCAATGGGTATTATGTGATTCACTTGATATTTATGGTATCAACAAAGACACAGCAGAAGTCTATATAAATAGGAGAAAAACAAAACAAACAAAACTACTCATCAATCAAATCTCAATTGATCTCACCAATTATATCATCTACATTCATGTCAGCAGAAACCATATTTGTATTCTTTCATACTAGACGTAGTTTAGATCAAGATCAGGTAAATAACAAATAGTACACACACAAAGCTGCCATATAGACATCATACATTGTCTTGTGGTAGATTGGCTTGGATCAATGAAGGCTTAGACACACAACTACCAGTTTCTTGAATAACCAATCCAATTGCACCTGGCGAATCAGTTGAGCAGATGTGTAGTACATCCTGAATAATAAACATGATCTATTGGAATGTCAATAATTAGTATGGAAGCACCTGAAAACAAAGAAAAATGATCCAATCGCTACAGTGCAACCAGAAATACAGAAACCTCATACTCGACGAGGTGCCAAAAATGCAACTAATAGCTCCCTGAGAGAAGGAAAATCAATGATCAGGGTGCCAATAGAAAGGGTAACAAGGCAGGATAAGACTATGTCAAAACAGCCTTCCTCTTTGGTGAACTCAAGGGGGAAATTTATTTGGAGCAACCAAAAGGTTTCATTGTTAAAGATCAGGAGACAAAAGTCTGTCAACTGAGAAAGTCCATCTATGGACTGAAGCAGCTGTGCTTCAATGGAATAAGCAGCTACACAAGTCACTCCTGGAGATGGATTTCACCCATTTGCTTTTAGACCCAGGAACTTATGTCAGGATTATCGGTCAGGATATCATTATCCTTATTGTTTATGTTGATGACACACTTTGGACTGGTAGTAAAGAATTGCTTGTCAATGCTCATGTCAAGACATTCATGAAGAGATGGGAATCTTGTTATCTAGGCAAGGCTAAAGAGTACTTGGGTATTCACTTCACTCGAGATCTTTCAAAGGGAACTTTGATCCTAGACCAAACCTGCTATGTGGAGAAAGTTAGTCAACACTTTGGTCAGGAGAATTGTAAACCTGTCTCGACTCCCCTACCCACCGGCTATACGCCAAGACCTAACTCGAATCAGGCCACTGCTGCTCTTCGATCATCCTATGCTTCACATCGAGACCTGCTATCTCAATACTTCTTCCCTCCACAATGTCATAAGGAAAGAAGAACAGTCTGTCCACAGCCAATCATGTGCTCTGTGAACATCATAGCTTGTGTAATTGATGCACATGACTTTTGATTTCACGATTCGGTCTGGATTAAGGAGACACAGTTCATTTCGTTTCTCTGGGATGAACGCTCACTCGTTGCCATCAAAATCCAGGCAGAGTAGTCTGGACAACAGGTGGTCTTTGAGACACAAAATGAAGTCAGGCTAGACAGCATATAAGTGCATGCAGCACATACATATCAGCCAAAGTCACCCTTACCTTAATAGCCAGGTCGTTAATGTGATCCGCAAGGAACTGAGGAAGATGAAGGACATTGTCCTTTCGAGCTTGGCTTGCCATTGCATGATGCAACATGGGCAAAGTGTTGACATCCTCCATTTGCTGCTGCTCCTGCTGACATCTCAGGAGAGTGTGACAATGTTCTTGCTTCACAAATTGATTCTTGACATCCTTCTTGTTCGACAATCCATACATCTTTTTCATTTGACGGTGTGCCAGCTCACCCTATTGTGGCACATACATGTCATAGTAGGCATAATACTCTAAGACATGAAAAAGCCATTGAAATTTGGATTGAGAATGAGTCAGTCGTCCCCAACATCTTGATCATCGAGACGTAATCTCCAAGAGCATGGAACTTGTAGGTGTTGTTGAGGTTGAATGTTTTTGGAAGTGTGGTTGAGCATGCTTAAGACTTTTCTTCGACATCCAGCATTGACCTCAGCCAATTCTCTCCTCTGCCGCTGTGCAGCTTCATTAGGTAGTTCACGAGTTTTGAAAATGGCACAGGTAACTTTTTGAAAGTAGCACAGTTGATCACAAAGGACTGTAATGACTGCTGGAGGAGTGTGAGCAAGTCATCTGTGTGAATTCAAAGCTTCACCAATGCGTGCCATTCAGAGAGTCCGAATAAGAGGCATTGAATGTTCGTGTCTTGTGGAGGAGGGAAAAGTCCTTCAAATGCAGGGATGCAACACTGCAGTGAAAGCTACTGAGCACTACGAACTGATGATAAAACATGTGAACGTCCGACCTACCTGTAGTACCTGCTCAAAAAACCAAGCTGGTTGCTGGGTTGTGTCTGCTACGTTCTGAGGAAAACGGTGAATTGCATGGGACCCAAAGGATGATATCTGTGTGAATCTATTGGTGCAATCCGAGTCCTCAGCAACTACATTGCCCTTGAATGGATCTAGTAGTAGAGCATACCATTCATTGAGTATATTGACTCCGAGAATACAGTGACGTGGATAAGTTCTGCTGACGGCATAGTTTTTGTCCTAGAGTGACCTATCTGTAGGACAAAAAAACATTATTGGTAATCTCATCCAGCCTACACAAATGTGTTCTCACGACGATGAACATCGCAGTCTAGGAGTTCGTCAGAGAGATCGGTCACGATCAAACCATCCACAAGATCACCATACCGATGAATAGGAATCTCTTCTTCAATGCACATCACACTTTGGGGACTGCTGACAAAAAAGACGTGCAACCAGAAGAAGATGCAAGAATCACCATTCCAGACATCCAGCTTGTAATGGAAGTTAATGCTGGCAAAAAGTGTATGATTCCTAAGTGGATCAGTGAGGTTGCGTTTACCGTCTCTGCGACCAAGACCCACGACCATCCCTTGATCTCGCATTCCTTTTCGTCATTCACGAGTCCCCCAGATGGACCTCTCCGAATACCGACAACCCCCACGCGCAATAGCTGCGTTCTCAACCCATTGTCGATTACAACCATTTCGACCCCACAGTCCAAGATGATGGCATGGGGCCTATCGTTTGGGAGGGGATTACCTGGGCATCCATTTCACAGATCTCCGTCAAAGTATATGTGCGGTCCCCTACGGATGGAAAACTAACCATCGACGGGAACCAGCAAAGCAATCACTCGGCATGTAGTGTAAGTGCATAGTTTGCCTATATTGTGTTTACTAATATATTCTCTAGCTACTTTACCCTTCGCTCTCCACAGAGGAAGTCAACCAGATGCTAGTTGAAGCTTCTAAAACACTCAAGTCGGCACTTCTTGCCGTGATGGAGGCGGGCATCACGGACCCCAAGTACATCGAGCAAGTACGTCAATCCACTGCCACCATCGCGGTCCCCTGGTCAAGCTTTCTTCTGTCCACGCAAACAGCTGCCCTCGCCTGCGCCCACGAGCGTTACTTCGTCTGGTGCACTGGGTTGGCAAAGCACCGCAAGCACACTCCGGATTCTACGGAATCGGTTTCTAACAAGAAGCGGGCGAAGTGAGAGGGGAATGGACGCGTGCGCCGTTAGTCACCAATGGTTGTAGTCTATTCTCGAATTTTGGTCTCGTATCTTTTACCTGTGTACTACCTCGCTCTTGTTTTTCTGTTCAAGTTTTACTACTTCAAGTTGTACATAATAAAGTCCTCGTTCGATTTGAGCTGTGCCTATTCAATTACTCGACCGTGCGGAAATAAAGTACATCGTGTTCTCTTAATTTGCTTACACAAAGTTTGGGAAACTTCGGGTTGGTTGTCACGCTGTTTTTCTGTTGTACTTGTACATAATAAAGTCCTCGTTGTGTCTATTTGCTAGGTACTCGATGCGGAAATGAAACATCGTGTTTCCTAAGTACCTACTAATTCGCTTGCAAAGTTCAGGGAACTTCAGGCATGCTCAGACCGGTCACCGCTTATCACTTGCTACTGTCCCCTAAGTACCTAATCCCGAATCACAATTCCGACTTGCTTGCAAGATTTGGGCACATTCGTGTCACCGCTTTTCAGCATGCTCCTCAAGAAAAACCAGCGGGTGAATGTTTCCTTTCCGTCTTCCCTTTCCACTAACTTGATGAATCGCAAGAGCAGAGCCAACCCAGCCCAGCCCATGTCCTCGGCCCCAAGACGAGGAAATCGAGCCAAATGCTCGAGCCAGAAGGCTCCTTCACGTTCCCATTCTGGGCATGTTCCAACAGTGCCCAAGGAAGGAGAGGAATTCGACATTGACGGCGAGTTGGCTGTGCTGGGTCTTGAAGGTTCTGACAATGAAGAGGACGAGACTCCTCAGGTTCAGGCGGATCGTCCTGTGAATCTGCAACCTCCACGTAGTGGTGTGTCTGACCCTTTCATCAATCCGTCTCGAACCCAGTCCACGAAAACGGCAAGTACTGCCGACATCCAATACTTTTTCGAGCGAACCGAAGAGCATTCCATTTGCAAGGGTTGCAGGTACGTTCTTTTATATCTTTTACCTTGATGATGGGCTTACATGAATCAATATTTTCTAGGGATACTCACGACGCCGACCCAACTACCTGGGCGGAGAAGTACAGCACCAAACGCACATATACCTACGCCGCCGAGTCGGGCACTTCAACACTCCGTGGTCACCTTGATCACTGGCACCTCACCAAATATCTAGAACTTGTCAAAGCCCACGACTGCCAGCCTATATGGCTCGACAGCGTCAATAAAGCCCTCGCGCTTGGCTATGCGCTTTCTGAGTTGCAGGAAGCGATAGCAATGGACGGAACTTTGCAGAATCTTCGTGCACGAGCATCAGAGACTGGTCTGACCACAAATGCTCGTGCGCATAACTCTCTGCCCCCCTACTCCAAGGAAGAGTTCCACAAACATCTTGCGGCTTTCATTGTCGCAAATGACAAGGTACGTATATTGTTTTGTTATCTCCCTGTCATGTCGAGTGTGAAGAATTTCGGGATCTACTTCTATTCCTTTGGGAAAACCTCAGCGAAGGCTCCGACATCCCTCATCGGACAACTTGAAGTACCCGCAACAGAATCATCGAAATGTGGAGGCAGTACCTCATCGGGCTCAAGGGCAAGTTGCAGGTAAGCACGGGCATTCATTTAATCCGACCACGTAATCTTCTTATCTCTTGTCGAATAGAGTTCACTCGGACGAACTTTCTCCTTCACCACCGACGCCTGGTCAGCAAGTAATATGGCCAGTTTCCTTGCCCTTATGGGCCATTGGATCACCGAAGATTCCCAACACCGTCTTCAATTAAGATCGGCTTTGCTCGGGTTCACAAGACTAGTAGGGAAACACAGCGGAGTTATGCTGTGTGGTCAGTGACATTGAACATTCACTTCATTTTCAACGACAGTGTAAGCAATGTCGAAGGAGGGGTGAGGACAAGAGATGTTGGTCCAGAGACCTTGGGATGCAGGGCTGTGCTACCATTGAGCTTGGTGATGTCTTTGTAGATGGATGTCGACATGGTGGATCTGGGAGTGGGCGTTAGCATGAACCTTTCAATAAAGTTGAGAAGGGAGCGAATAAAACAGTGCATCGCTGAACGTCCAAGTCCCATCATTTCCTGGAGACATAGTCTCCCCATGGAAAGAGGTATGGAGTTTGGCGTCATCGGTGTCACATCCTTTTCGGATGGAGTACCTAGCCATCATTCTAAAGCTTTCAACATCTGAGTGTTTCCACATCAAGATGGAATGGCTTTTTGAACCACGAGGTTCTCACTTGTTCTAGGTATAAGCGTTCCTCGAGCTTTGTTGCTGATGTAAACATACAGCGACAGTGCTCGGGGCTCATAATCTGTTGAGAGGATAAGAGCATAACTTAAAGATGTTACAAACCTCTTCATTTTCCACTCTTAGAAGTCACATGACCTGCTTAGTCAGCATCACATGACCACTTATAAGCTTTATCTTTCGACTCTCACTTTTCACTTTGCCAAGTCACGTGACCTGCACAGCCATAGGTCACATGACTTATCCTGGTAGCACCCATTGGACACCTACCGTATTAGTTAGCACTGCTTATCCAGACCAGCCCTAAGCTGGTCTGTGCATACATGTCGGTAGTATAAATACTTGAATGCAGCAACCAAACAAGCCAGTCTTGTTCTGGTTGGATTCCCTCTAACCTATACTTGTTCCCTCCATTCCTCTTGTCTCTTGCTGAGGTGCCATAGTCCTTATTGAGTTATAGGCCGCCTTCAAAAGACTTACATTGTACGGAATGAGGTTGGAACTGAGAGGGACATTGTGGTTGTGTAAGAAGATAGAATGAACTCCTATTCAAACTCAGACGCTACTGAGCTATCTTTATACAATACAAGTGTGTGAACTATTTACTATATTAGTACTCTAGTGCTTGTATTTCAACACCTTCCAGTACATGTACAATACAACCTAACAATTGATATATCTGAAACTGAGCTCGTTCCAGAGTCACTTGCAAACATTCTTGACTACCTAACTGAATCAGATGCCAACAGGGATGGGATCAAGGTGAGGAGGATTGACAATCAATTGTATATACGGTATGACCAAGTCTTATCTCTCACCCTGTAGTTATTTCGTGGAATCAATACACTCGAATTTGATGCCCTTTCGAGTCTCGTTGACGAATCACGAATCATGCTACTCAAGCCCAGGTGCATTACATAATTCAGAAGTTCTTCTTGCCACTCATTAGCTCATTGATGGCAGGTTAATCTATCACAACGGCATTGTTATTGTGCAATTACCACTACCATCCCACGAAATCCCATTGGCCCACCTTTAGGAGTGTATGGTCAGTGCTACAAACCAACTTCCCTTTAATCGCAGCCACATGAGCGTCACTATGCACACAAATTTCTCCATGAAGTCCTGTGTTCGGTGTCCTCTGTCACTCCTGACCTCAGCCTGGTTGCCATGCCTGAGAAGGACCACCGCTGCCGCACTGACTACTTGGTCTCCACCGTCGTGGAATGTGCATTCTCACAGAACGAGAACACACTTTTAGAGAAGCTCGAGGCTGCGATCGCAGCCCACCCCAGCATTGTCCTTGCAATTGGAATTGTCATTCACAAAGAGCAACAGTACTCTCAGCCACGGTTTGGATCAGAAGCTTGGAAATTATTCTCTCAGAGAAAGAGCCTCACATTCAACCACGACCATGGCTGCCACTAACACAGCTGTGACTGATCCATTGGGAACTGGTCAGTCTGCTTATGGTGACTCACTGCTGAATAATGCTGCGCGTCATATCCGCCACTTCTTCCGAAGTCGAGTAATGAACGCACAGTATGTCTACCTTGCCAGTAAGTTCTCTTCTCTCATCGGCCTGTTCTAATGCAAGATGATCTAGAGAGGTCAATGCTGATCCAAACTTCTGCACATTCAGCACTGGTTCATCAAATACAACTCTTCACTTCCATCTGGAGGTGGTGCATGCACTATTCTACTTGGAGAAAATGCAGGAACAAGGTTGGACACCACAGACCCCTCTATTCAAAGTGGCATTCTTGACAGGCTACACGTTTGACACACTCAATGCCCTTCTTAAAGCCAACCCCAACGTGACCATCGATACGCTCCCACGTGCACTGGTTCCCGCAGAAGGTGACAATGCTCAACCAAGTTTGGGGCAACCTAAACCAAACCATTGCGCTAACGTGCTGGAGTTTTCGATCAAGGCCCTACAGGCTTGCCTGGTTGACTTCATTATCACCGATGACCAGGTACGTCTTGGTGCAATAATGTATGATTACTCTAATACTTGGTGTAGGCTGTCAATGTGGTCGAGTGTCTGGAGTTCTGGAGACTGCTCTTCCTCATGCGAAGCGATTTGAAAGAGTCAGACATCCCTCATCGCACCAAGACTCGTGAACTTATTCTCAAAGCCTGGCGGGATCGCTTCATGCAGACAAAGACTGAGCTCAAAGTGCATTGTCATAGCTAAACATCATCTCCCTGTCCTCAACTACTTCACAGAATGCAGCCGGTGAAATATCATTCACTTCAGATATATATGGCGGTTACATCAGCAAAACGACCTTTTTGCTTTATAGAGCCTACAGAGTACAGCTTGTTACACAGACCTGTATAGTCTGTACAGACAGGTGGCTGTGTCAGACATTTTTTTGGTTGATTAGTAATTGATTAGTAATCATTGC
>JBBPPC010000276.1:0-24684 GCA_038091775.1 Leccinum olivaceopallidum | reverse complement strand
CTGCGCGATGTGTTACGATCAGACTTGAAATTGAAGCTTGATGAACCTACAAAAAAGGTTCAAGTGAAGTAGGGTGGCGCACCTCGACAATGGAATCCTGGACCGGAAGGCGACACCGACCGGCGATAACGTACCAGATCAAAACGTGTCGGTGAAACCGGTAGCAAGGGGAAACCCCTGCCGCACGCAGAATGTTCGCGCCACGCAGACTTGCGAAATAAAATTATCAATGATTCGCATAAGGTGGACCCACCGGATAGAGACAGCATCTGAAGGAGCTCATAGACTAAGGTTCAGATGCTGTTCCAAAACTCACTAGAGATAGCTCCGCGTTCGAGTAAAAACCACCACATCCACGAAGTCAATTATCCCGCACTCACCAAGGAATAGATGCGGATATTTACGATGAACGTTGGTCTGGGGCAACAGCCATCGAGACGCAGAGGTGGAGATTGATATCGATGTTCGAGTGCAGGCAGCACAACGGCCCGAGAGCCGGATATCCCTGTCAAGCCAGCGAGCGGGGCTTCCTGTGACTACCACCTTTTTTTACCTATGTTCGTATGGCGTTACAAATGCACAAAAATTCCCACCGCATTCCGCGCTGCGCTCACCGCGTTCATTGTTGCGCGTGCCGCATTCTTACTTTATTGCAGGGTATTCACTGCGCGCACGGTTGTGTACACCGCGTTCTGATTTTATTGGTATTCGTAGTACTAGTGTCTATCTAGTACTGTTACATAGAGAACTGCAGGGTACAGATAACCCACATGGGTACCTGTGCCCTACCCGTACCCGCTGAAACCCGTCCCCATACCTGCTGCGCAGGTGTGCTGCATTGATAGGTAAGAGCACGAGTACGGGTGTGGGTCAGCATATGCCAACCCGTGGCTAACCCGCCACCCGTGAGGTACTGCACGCACACCGTGCGGGCGTTGTGTCCGAGTTGTTCATTGTCGCGTCGACACGTTGTGGTGCCACGTTGCGTCGTTTGTCAGGCGTTGTCGACGTCACGTCGGCGTGTCGTGGTGGTGCCAGCACGACACACCGTCGTGTCGTTGACTCGTTGCACGTTGTTGTTGTTGTCTGACTCGTCGTATTCATCGACGTTGACGTCATGTCGTCGTGTCGTTGCATTATTTTTGTTATCGTGTTCGTTGACGTCATCCGTCCTCATCGCGTCATCGTCGTCGTCGTCGTCACGTGTCTTCAACGCATTCCGCTGACGGTGTGGACGAGGTCTGGCGGAGGGTGAGGGACAGAGAAAGGGAGAGATGTACGCACGCATGCCACGTGTTGTTGTCGCGTCATTGTCGCGTCATTGCCGCGTCGACGTCGGCGTGGACGAAATCTGGCGAAGGGTGGAAGGACAGAGAGGGAAGGACGCATGCACGCACGCCACGTCGTCATCGCGTTCGTCGCGTTCGTCGTCGTCGACAAGGTATGGGGCGGGCGTGGGGGTGAGCGAGGGAGAGGGAGGGAGAGGGAGAGGTGAACACGCACGTCATCCAAGTCGTGTTTGTCGTGGCGTCACGTTGAGGGGCATGGTGTCGTGGACGAGGTCTGGCGGGGTGCGTTGGGTTGAGGGAGAGAAAGAGGGAGAGGCGGAGAGGCGGGCACAATGCCACCTCGTCGTCACGTTCGATGTCGCGTTTCGTCACGGTCGCGTCGCCAGTTGGCGTCGTCGTGTCGCGTAGAGTCGTCGTAGTCGTCGCTCGCGGGATGGCGTGCTAGTGGTTGGGCGATGGAGCGTGGGTTGACCCGTACCTGTTCCCACGGGTCTGTCCTCGCGTGGGTCGTCTTTGCCGGCGTGACCCGCTCTCTCCTGGACCCTCCTCGTCGACTTCCTCGCTAAGTATCAGCATCAAGGACTGTGTGTGGCGACTGCCACGCGCTCTCGTTCCGCGGAGAGCACACGACGGTCGCCACACGTCGTCTCCCCGCTCTGTCTCTCTCTCTTACATCGTCGACTCCCTTGCTCTCTCCCTCTCTCACCTCTCACACAGAAGCGACGACAATACACCGGCGTGCCACCACGATGTGACAACGTGGCAACGACGCGTGACCAGGTCGAGACCAGGTCCAGGACAAGAGCACGGAGACAACAAAAGACAACGAGGACGATACACTGGCAACAAAGACAACGAGACGGACGACGACGACGACGACATCCTTATACCTACACCATCCTCGTCCCCGACTTCCCATCCCCGTCCTCTCGCCCCAGCGTGGGGAAGCGACCCACACAATGTTCACGATTGTGTGCGTTGTGCAGTCGCTCCTGCAGGGTTATGGTAACCACCACCTCCTACCTTTTGAAGGTCTTTACAGGAGGGCAGCTCGGTAGATCTGCCCTGGACTGTCAAACTGAAGTCTGCAGGAGAGATACAATGTATAATATTTTACTGAATGCAGTATGCCAGTGTGTGAGACATCATGAGCCTACAAATAAAATCAGAATGCGGTGTACATAACCGTGCGCGCGGTGAATACCCTGCATATATAAAGTAAGAATGCGGCACGCGCAACAATGAACGCGGTGAGCGCAGCGCGGAACGCGGTGGGAATTTTTGTGCATTTGTAACGCCATATGTTCGTGTAGAACGCGGAAGTGGTCCACAAGGAGAACATTACCAAGGGCGCACCGCTGAGCGCGCGGCGACTGCGTTTCCCGACAGTGGTCGGTCCGTCCCACGATTGGGGGCGCGATATGCTGTTTTGAGCTGTGCCCGAGCTGCGCGTCGTCCACTAAGTGGGGGACGCGCAGCTCCACTAAGTGGCACAAACTCGCATTGTGCGTTGCCATCGGATCCCTGTCAGCATTGGATAATTAGTGCTTCCTTGTTGAAGCTTGAAGGTCGTACGGCAATCGCCAATTTAATGAAGCATTTCGAATCGTGCAGTTCAAATCAACATCATCTTCTGGCCCACTTATCAGCGAATTATGAGCGCTATCATGGGCTTTGAAATCTGCACTGCCGACCCCGATCGACACGGCATACGATGTCATTTTCACCTCCTCCTCGAAGTCGCGCGGGGTGTTTTGGGAACTGCACTTTGCTTAGTATTGGTATTTGGAGTCTGGAATACCAACAAGATTTGTGTCTAAACTACCCTGACAGCCAGACTTGGACGTTCGGACCAGGGGGTACTACTAGATAGTGCGCCCGACGCCAAGTTCTCGGACGAGTTATGATCTCTGCGTGTGGTCGATTCGTCTTCCCCTCTTTCCACCTCTTGCATCACTGTATTGGGGATTTTTTTTCTGACCAAGACCCCCCCTCCCAAACATGATCGAAGCTCTGGTGCGCTCGACTTGTTCTTCGGACCTCTGTCGGGTGCAATGCGGCACTGCGGTCGGCGGCTTCCCTCGGTCCTGCCTCTTCCGTCTATTGAAGCTTCTTGGAGGCAGGAGTCTATCAGCGCCGGGGTAAGAATATCCGCTGTTCGTTCAATTCAACCCACGTGTCTATTTCATTTTGTTTCTCGGTCGCATTTTTTGTTTCCTTTGTTTCGAAAAAAAAAGGCCCGTGACAGGCGATGACATAAGCATGGCTGGCAGATTCAGTCAACTGTCGAGGCTGCCAGGGGTTAACACCGTTGTGACCGTGTTCCTTGGCGGCAGTGGTATGGCGAATCGCCATGCAGATACTCTAGCGATTAGCCCCTTTAATAGAAACACTCCGACGTCAGAATCGTCCGGCTTTTCTGAGGTGGCTGACGAGGCATAGTATTTCTTTTGGAGGCTGACACGCCACAGCACCACCGCGAGCGTCGCGATAGTTGTCAGCCATTTCAACTTGATTTCACTTGACCAACTCACTCACTGTATGGATACGCTGAGCACGATCGCTTCATCGACTCATAGCAGGAGTTTCGAAGACGCGATGAAGGTGCTCGGAAGAGTAGCAGACGCGTTCGACAGTCCCTGTATGCACAAGACGGACAGGGAGCTGTTATACGTGGTGAACGTCGTCAAGTCGCGTCACTTTTTACCGGTTCGTCCACGTCTTTCGAACACCTCGATTCGATGCCAAGGACACACACAGAGTCTCTCGAGCGAGGAGAGCGTGTGCGAAGATACGACGTACGGATCGTATGATTCGTCGTTTGACTTTAGCTCCGGTTCTGATGAAGACGTGGAACTTGTCGAGCTAGGGGACGTTAGCGTGTGGGAGCATGCAAGTTCATATCCGTATGCATCCAGAAGGTGTCCATCATACGGGCCGAGGGGCTTTTCCGAACGGATGTTCCATCAGGTGAGTGTGATATGATTTCTGGCGACGCCAAGCGTGACATGGCATAGGACGATGGGTCGTATGATGTCAACAAGATGGTTCGTGTCGTGCCGGATGTGGGGTTGAGACGATTGGCTCATTTCTTTGATCAAGTTATTGACTAGTAGTCCGTTGGACCGCCTCGACCGCCTGGCTAGGATGGAGTTGAAGAAAACGGGGTGGTTCGAACGAGTGTGGGTTCCTGGTCAATCTGCTTGATCGCTGGCTGAGTTGTGTTGCTGTAGTAACAGGTGGACAATTGTGGAGATGGGACTGCAAGGGGCGAATGTATCCACAGCAACCCCCAAGACGCCAGCGAAGAAGACAGTTGGTGACTATGGTCAGCGGTCTTCGCCGGGTTCAGCCGCATCACCGAAACAGACACCACACACTCCGGGACGACCTGAGAGGAAGTCAAGAGAGCGCCGGGACGAGACGCCCAAACGCAACCAGAGTCAGGGAGAGGGAATCACGCCTTCACCGCCTCTACGATCGCCTGCGACTGAATCTGATTGCTTCCTGGGCGACTTTTCCAGACTGTCGCACTGGACGACGACGTCGGCACCGAGCCGCACATCTCGGGTTCCGCGCACTCCTCGGACAGAGCAAACGCGGGGACGATTGGGAAGGGTGATGCTTAATTTTGTGAAGAGGATGGGAGGTTCGTCACCGTGGACGAGACACGCCTCGCCGTCACGGAGCGAGATATCTGTAGAAAGTGAATGGACGTTTGCATCTGCGAGTATTAGGTAGTAAATGTAGTAAATATAAAAAAAGTTGGCCGCACTGTCTTCATTACGTCTCCTCATGAACGCGTCGTTTTCAAGTTGTCGTTCCTTCTCTTCTTCTTCCTCATAATGCCATCTCAAAACGGCGCTAAATCTTCCTCTCGTTTTCACTCGCTCAACGTCTTCAAGCTCAAGTCTGGCTCGAACTCGGCGCCACCTCTGCCACCAAAAGATTCGCTATACAACAAGTCTTTGTTCAGTCGCTCAGCAGTCTCTCTCTCTCCCTCTGTTAGCTCAGGTCCTGCAACTCCTGCAACGCCATTCCTCAACGCTGGATTCGAGTATGGAAAACGTCCAAGTGCCAATGGATGGGGCACTCCCTCGCCCTCTGCCGCATTCACTGCTTCTGCTTCTGCTTCTGCTTCTACTTCCGTGGACGGAACAGACTCGAGCGGTTCATGTCCGAACCCAAACCGCGAAATTTACCAGCTCAGCGATGCCAACGCAAGCTCCTACACCATGGGTCAAGCGTCCACCTCTGGCACAAAGTCGAAAAAGGGCGTCTTCAAGCTTGCCAACCTCGCAAAGAGAAACAAATCCAAGAAGGATCTCTCAGACACCATCAGCGCATCCGGGAGTACAATCTGGAGCGAACGTGAGGGTAGCCCAGGGAACGTGGAGGGAGACGAGGGAGTATCATTGCCTTGGAATTTTCAGGTGGGCACCTTTTCCCATGATCACCCCATCTTACTCTGAACGCTGCATAGCACAACATTCATGTCGACGAGGGGTCAGTATTTGAGTACTGTCGTTTTCAGATATCCTAACGTCTTACAGATATATCGGTCTTCCACCCTCGTGGTCGGCTGCTCTCTCACAAGTAGGGTTCGATGACGATGAAATCGCAGCAATCCATGCTCGTCGACAAGTAGCAGTAGCATCTGCCCTCGCCTCAAGTCCCAAATCCGCTGATTTCAATGAACGGCTCCCACCGACACCTCTCACCTCTGCTGTCCTGTTGCAACCCGTCCCACGCTCCACGAGCTTAGGAAAAGGTCGAGGGGTTCTCGTGATAAAGTCTCCTTCGACGTATTCCCTCGCTAGCACTGGTACGGGTTCTAGCACGAATCCAGGACCTTCTTCAAGAGCACCGTCCTCAATGAAGACGACGGTGAATGGCATCAAGAGGCCACTGGCAAGTGATTCGGCAAACTGGAATGATGATGCTGGTAGCTCAAGAGGTGGAGTGGGAGAAGAATTCGACCCATATGCATTAGTGGATGGGGATGGCCCGGGTGGAGACCAAGGAATGGGGGATGAACCTTTCATGGAGTTCCATCCCTTCGACTCCTCAAGTGCTTCTTCCCAACAAACTCATACTCCACGATCAACCACTTTCCCCCAGATCCAAGTGCAGCGTACTCGATCCGACTTTGCACATGTCCCATTTCCTTCCTCGGCTCCCCGTGCACCATCTCCGCTTGTACACTCAACCTCACTTCCTATACCCGTTCCCCCGCATGGATACACCTTTTCTAATTACTCTACTTCGCCTTCGGCTTCTCATTCCCTTGCCGCGGCAAGGCCAGGGCCTATGTCAGCACCACCACAGACACCAACCAGGAGAGTTTACCATGTCGTGAATGCGTCATCAGATTCCCTCGATGGAGAGAAATACGCAGAGCCTCCCCCTGCCTATGTTTCTCCCAAGAAGGAAGAATCTGTGCCGACGAAAGAGAAGGAAGACTTTGGAATTCCAGCACCTCCACCGAACAGACCTATCCCCCCTATTCCTTCCGATCAGATGCTTGGTCAGCCATCTGTCATCGACGGTCACCGTAGCAGAGAACAGGATCGAGCAGTATCCGCTTTCGAAAACAGTACTGATTTGACGAGCTCCTCCACTAATCACATCCCTAGAACAGCCGAAGAGGTTATGGGTACCTATTACAGCGATGTTCCATATGCAGGGATCGATCCAGCGCCGCATACGATGGCATCATCCCGAACCCCACCACTGATGATCGACAAGACCAAGTTGGCAACGCTGCCCCCTCGGATATCCTTTCACCAGGAAGGCAACCTGGATGATTGGTCCGAGTCGCTGTTCAGTGTTATTGGCAGCAAAGGGAAGAGATCGAGTGTTATGGGACCAAAGGGTGGGAATGTCGCTATTGCGAAAGGCGGGGGGACGAGCATCCGATCAATAACACCTCTCTCTATGGTTAACGAGAACCGGGCTGTTTCGGCGATGGGGTCGCATCCTTCGCTGCCGGAGCCAACGGCACCTGCTCTACCGGACATTCTTTGTGGAGCAAACCTTACGCTTGGAACCCGTTCAAGAGGTACGGTAGACACTATTGAGGAAGGTAATCAAGAAAAGGATGCAGAGAAGAACGAGGTAACAGAGACCGAAGCAGCTCCTGAGGATGATGCGGAGAAGCAAGTCTTAACATCCGCCGACGCAGCGACGACTCCAGACGAGGAAGTGAAACAGGTGGATACGTCACAAGTTGCTCCCTCGGTTCCAGTCCTTCCCGATATGTCCCTTTGCCCCAACATCCCATCCCTCAGTAAAGACCTTGGTCCTCCAGCATCCCCATCGTCTTTACCATCAGTGTCTCCACGTGGAGCTAGTAAAGACAGCCCCCCGCCACGCCCTCCACCAAAACCCAAGCCAAAGTCTACTCCCCCCGCGCTCCCTCGCACAGCCGCCTTCGCACCACCTAGAACGAATGTCATCACAGGCATATCTGGAAAATCCCCCGTCAACCCGCTTTTTGGCGCCAAACCACAGCCATTACCCATCCCTATTCCCCTCTCTCAGATTCGTACACAACTCCGCCCGGCGCCGCCGAAGCCTCCTCATCCTCCACCTGCATTACCACTA
Source organism: Leccinum olivaceopallidum (assembly GCA_038091775.1). NCBI lineage: Eukaryota > Fungi > Basidiomycota > Agaricomycetes > Boletales > Boletaceae > Leccinum > Leccinum olivaceopallidum. Next base: position 16,789 of record JBBPPC010000276.1, on the reverse strand, counting down.
CCACCCCTAAAACGACCACAATCTCAACTCAATCTCCATCCTTCAACTCCCCCACGGTCACCATTACCCCCAGTCCCGTCTCCTTACAGAATTCTCAGGCACGACTCCGCTTCATCACCTGCGTTGTTCTTCGATTCCCGTCCTGATTCATCTCAAACCCTTAGTGCTGCCCGTATTAACCCAAGCGATCGTGATTCAAGTATGTCGACAATCACGGTCACGCCTGCGACGATAGCAACTGCTAAGGCGGAGGTCGTTCGAACGGCAGTTGCGAGTGTCATCGATTCCGATGCCGTCTCGTTAACTTCTAGGCGGGAAAGTGCAATTCCTGCGGCGAACATCGAATCTCAGAGCTTGGCGGACGATGCACCTGATAAGGACGGGGAGTCGCCACGCACACAAGAACACGGAGAAGTGACCGATTCCATGGTTTCTGAAACCTCTTCGGTGTCACTCTTGCGCGATGCTCCGCAGTCAAAATGGCCAGCACCTCCGCCGCCACCTGTTGAACTGGGAACGGATTCGCCGCCTCACCGTTTTTCGAGGTTCAGAACGACCTCCCTGGGACGTATCACTCACTTGCACGCGATAGGCAGCGGTTTGCCGTCACCCATGGGCTCTCATTCCTCACACGGCAGCTCGGACACTATTTCCAGCTCGACGAGCGAGAGTGTGCCGTTGACGACACCAAAGGGAATCAACGGGGTGTCTCCTACAGTGTCAAAGCCAAAGGGCGGTTTGGCTGCGGAGGCGAGATTGCTCAGCTCGACAATGGACACCTTTGGTGGTGTCGATGTTGAGAGCGATGGCGAAGAAGAAGCTGAAGCAACACATCTGCACCCTCCAGAGGCACCCTCGTCGGATTTGAACGCAACGATACCGTCTACTACGCATCCACTTCTAGTGCAGCTGCATCCGTACATCACTACTCGCGACCTGTCGTCCTCTTTCACGAACCTGGTCGAGATCGCCGAAGGCGAAAGCGGTTCTGTGTTTGCTGCTCGCATCCTTCCCTCTTTTGCGGACGGAAGCACTGAGAAGCCCATACCCTCTGGCACATCGCTCGTGGCCATCAAGCGAATACCACTACCACCCGTTGCATCGTGTCTCTCAGACAATTCTCCTGTGGCTAGCAAGGTAGTATCGTTGTTACATGAACTCTCGTTGCTCAGGAACTTGGACCATGAACACTTACTCCTTCTCGATGCTGTCTATGTCGGTTCGAATTCGAACCAAGCTGAGGACGCCGAGGACGCGAGCGCGATGGATACCTCGCTTTGGATACGGATGGAACTCATGGAACGGTCACTCGCGGACGTGATTGGATTGGTCGCGGAGGGCCTCGTTATACAAGAGAGGCTAGTCGGACGGTTCGCCAGCGATGTGGGTGTTTCTTTTTAGCTTGTCAATGCTGCAAATCGTTTTGACGAATCCTTGTCGGGTAGATCCTAGAAGGTCTGGATTATCTCCAGAGACAGCATATTGCCCACCGTGATGTCCGGAGCGATAACCTATTGGTCAACGCGACTGGTGTGGTGAAACTGGGTGGGTGATTTGAGTTGTAATAGCTGTTTGGATTGCGCGTTTATCAACTACCCCCTCGCGTAGCGGACTTTTCGAATGCCATCCGGGTCGATCGAAACGCACCCATTGTGAGTGGGGCAGTGGGAGTCATTTACTGGCAGGTGAGTTGAAACACGAGAAACATTGAGATCGATGTCTGACTCGTGATATGTGCTGCGACGGCAGGCACCCGAGATGAGAGCGTAGGTACTCTTTGTTAGCCCACCGATCGTCGATTCTCATGGTCACCTTTTTAGTGGGCCGTACAATGCGCTGAAAGTCGACGTTTGGTCGCTAGGAGCGACTGTCTGGGAGCTCGCAGAGACCGTTCCTCCGTTCTCCATGCCCGCCTCACCGTCGGTCCAAGGGCAGTTTGCCATCCAAAGCGCACGGCACGTTGGTTCGCAATGGCCACCGTTGTCCCAGCCTAAACTTTACTCGCGTGCGTTCCACGACTTTTTGAGATTGTGTGGAAGAGAATCAGCAGGAAGACCTGAGCCTGCGGAGCTATTAAACGTGAGTTTCGTTATTTCACAGTTTGCCTTGGAGTACTGAGCAAAGTATGGCAGACGCCGTTCATTCGCAACGCTTGTGGGCGTGCTGTGATATTACAGCTCCTCTCACAGTGTCGAGCGATCGAGGAAGGGATGGCAAGTAAGGAATCATGTTCGCCTATCGTCGGTCCCGGTCTGTCATGACCGTAACCGAGTGGCGCTCGCTTCAAATCTACACATTCGCACGCATATTAGAGCTAAACTCATTCTTTTTTTTTTTCGGAGTCACTGATCGCGGGTTCTTTTTCTTTTTGTCTGTTCTATATTATTTATCTAATCTGCTCCATTTGAATGCGTCAAGAAGATTCTTTTTATGAATGCATTATTTCTCTTTCGAATATTTTCGTTATCATCTCAATTGACTCTCTTTTGTTACATACGCTATATCCTCACATCTGCATTCGTCACAACCACCCCGGATATTTGGATCACAGAGAAATGAGAATCATGTTGTTGGTTGGGTATTCTTGGGATGATCAGCCTACTAGATGATCATCCTAGCCCATGCTGGGACCTTGACGCCGCATGAACGTGTTCTGGATCCATGATCGCGCGGTCCGAGTCCTCCCCACAAGTCTTGGCGAGGCGTGTTGATAATTAGGGGGTAGCGGGTGAAGGCTGAGATCTGAGAGAAGAATCCGATTCCAGTTATTACGGCAATGAGAATGGAAAGAGCCAGAGGAAAACATGATGAAACGTCCGCATCACATCGACGGGTGACCCCAGAATATCCGCGGATGAGATGGGATGTTATTTCGGATACCAAGTAGGCCCGGCTAACCCCTCTTGCGCGATTACTTTCATTCGTGCATGCGTGCATTGTCTGGCGACTTCCTCGTGGTGTGGTTAGATGAGTCTCCAGTGCGTGCGGTTCACCTTGGCGATGTGGAGAGAAGCCAAGCCAGTAGACTCGGACGTCTCTGGGCGGACGGTGGCTCCTACTATGTAAAGACACTGCGGGTTCGAAAACGTAATCGTTTTTCGAGAAGTTTGTCCCGGGTGTTCCGAGGTTGTTCCGATTGGACCTGACAGTCGATGCCGAAATAGGAGACGTCGTTTCCTTTTGGACGAGCGAAGACGTCGTTTCCACCAATCATGTTAGAGGTGGGAATTTGGGACTTGGAGGTTTAGGTCAAACTGCTATGTTGGACGCGTTTTTTTCCCGCGAGTCGGGAGAGAGAGAAAGAGGCTCGAGGAGGGGGAAGTCACGAGCGGAAACGAATGATGCTTTGACGCGGTTCAAGACGTAATCGTTTCGAGCAGTTTTTTCCGGTTGCCGAAGAAGTAAACTTGTATAGATGTCGTTTGCACCAATCCTTCTAGAGGCGGGAATTTCGGACTTGGAGGCTCAGATCGCAGTCTCCAGCTTTTGATGCAGCTCATCCTGGACGGATTGGACCCGACGTCGATGCCGAATAGGAGAGGTTGTTTCCACCAATTATTTTAGAGGCGGGAATTTCGGACTTGTAGGCTTAGATCGCAGTCTCCAGCTTTCGGTGCGGCTCCTCTCGGACGCGTTTCTTCCTGCGAGGTGGGAGAGATATAGGTGGGGGTCGCGAGCGGAAACGAATGATGACCCGTGCATCGGACGGCGACTCCATTCGACTTCTCATGCTAGATCTGAGGGAGTAAGACAGTCGCGCAATGAAAGTTGGTAAGCGCATACATTGAAAGGCGGCGACTTCTCATGCTAGAGAGGAGTTTGGTCAAATCGGAGAAATCGCCAGCAGCGGGATAGGCCAGTGGCAATTGAAAGACGTAGGTTCTGTTTTTGAAGTTTCCTAGAAATAGTTAGACGTTGGACGAAACAGCGGTCGATATATATATAAGTAGAGCTCATGGAAAACGAATAAGAGAAGTTCCTTCTCCGAGGAGCGCCCGAACTGTGAGAATGTGGACCAATGAGAGTCTGAGTTGTCCGAGTTCTGGTGCCAGTGACCACTCGCAACCAAGCGAACCGAAGTTCATAATACAACTGATCCATGCGGTCATCTAAGCGAGAGATAAGATTCTAAGTTTGCATTGTTCAAACCAGTTAGCGCATTCACAGTGGCTGGTGGTTACAACATGGCAACGTACTTTGCTGTTCTTTTTTTTCTCCTTTCAACTCTTGGACTAGCCGGGGTTTACGCCTAAGTTCGAATGGACGGCATGATTAAAATACACGTCCTATGGTTAGCCTGGTCGACCGTGACGCTGAAAACCAAATGAGACTAGTAGGCTTTAAGATGGGGCAGTCGTGCGAGCCTCCGCTTCATCAGCATCACACTAAGCGTAATCCCGGGGGATTGGCGCTAGTACGCCGTCACCGTCGTCGTCCGAGTCGTCGCTGACAATTTGACACATTAATTGGGAAGTCACAGCTCCACTTTGCCAAGTAATCTTGCCAAATAAAAAAAGGCTGGGTTCATTCGTGCGTGCCGCGTGTACGTGCATTGTCTGGCGACTTCCTCGTGGTGTGGTTAGATGAGTCTCCGTGCATGCGGTGACTGAGGTTCACCTTGGCGATGTGGAGAGAGCCAAGCCAGCAGATGGGCGGACCGTGACACTGGCTCCTATGTAAAGACGCGGGTTCAAAACGTAATCGTTTGTTTATCCCGGGTACTGTTCCGATCGGACCCGACGTCGATGCTGAATAGGAAATGTCGTTTCCACCAATCGTTTTAGAGGCTTAGATCAAACTGCTACTATGGCCTCCAGCTTTCGATGCAGCTCCTCCCGGACGCCTTTCTTGCCGCGAGTCGGGAGAGATATAGGTGGGGTCGCGAGCGGAAACGAATGATGACCCGTGCATCGGACGGCGACCCCAGTCGACTTCTCATGCTAGATCTGAGGGAGTAAGAAAGTCGGGCAATGGAGTTGGTAAGCACATACATTGAAAGGCGACTTCTCATGCTAGAGAGTTTGGTCAAATCGGAAAAAGTCGCCAGTAGCGGGCCAGTAAGACGTATGTTCTGTTCTGGTTTCCTGGAAATAGTTAGACATTGGGCGAAACAGCGGTCGATATATAGAGCTCATGGAAAACGATTAAGAAAAGTTCTTCCTCGGAGCGCCCGAACTGTGAGGATGGGGGACCAATGAGAGTCTGAGTTGTCCGCGTTCTGGTGTGCCGACTCGGAGCGAACCGCAGTCACATCTAAGCGAGAGATAAGATTTTTTGGGGGCAAATGTTTGCGTTGTTCAAGTACCGGCTAAGACTCATTAATCATTCACATGGGCGGTTACCACATGGCAACGTACTTTGCGTTCTTTTCTTTCTCCTTCAAGTTTCAACTCTTAGTAGACCAACGCGTAAGTACGAACGGACGGCATGATTAAAATACACGTCCTATGGTTAGCCTGGTTGACGCTGCAAACCAGATCTGAGACTGGTAGCAGGCTTCAAGATGGGGTAGTCGTGCGAGCCACATCGACTCTCCGCTTCGTCAGCATCACACTAGGCGTAATCCCGGCCCGGGGGGATTGGCGTGACGCCGTCGCCGCCGACAACTTGATACATTGGTTGAGCAGTCACTACTGCCAAGTGAATCTTGAACGCTTATCACCAAATCAAAAAGGCTGGGCCACCACTAGCCCACCGGTTCAAGTTGGAGACCGGCCTAGGCCTCCCAGGCCAAGGTAACGCACTCTCGCCAATCAAGAGCACTGCAACGACTTGGCTACTGCGGAATTACCCAATTTAGACGGAGCGCAACCGTATCATGAATCGTGCTTTCTCGTCTTCGAGAAATCCGAATTGATGAACTCTCCCATGGCCAAGCCTTAAGCAAGTTTCACACCCGGTTCTGAAACCGGGCCGCCATCGGATGGCAACTCGTTTGCCTACCCGGTCGATTGCGTTCATGAATGTATGTAAATGATTCTCCGAGTTGATGCATTGATGAGGCTCCATGCATGCTGAGTCGTCTCGCCTATTAGGCTTTCCATACCTGGACGCCGTCCCGAGTCCGTTGTACACGACCCTGTCTTTCCTCTTTTGAAACCGTCCAAGGAATTCCAGGAATGGTAAAATTCCTCAATGCAGGTATCTCCCTTTCTTCGGGCTCCCGTTCTCCGTTCACTTGAAGTATTGCGATTGCAAGGCTCGGAACACGGTTGCTCTTGGGTTGCTCTAGACTCTGGGTTTTTCCTTGGCTTTCACTAGAATCCGCATGCATACCAAGACTGTCCGCGGACGACGACGAGCCTGTCTCTGATGATCAGAAGATATTGATATCATGAGTCGCTCACTCGTGCCACGGCCGCGTACGAAATGGCGTAAGCGACGCCACAAAATTCTTCCGTTGGTGTAATAACTCCGTTTACGAGAGGTAATCAACCACACTCCACGTGGAGTAATGACGCGCTAATGGTACTAGTATGCAGGGAAAGTAATCCGCCGGAAGTTAAGTAAGTGGTAAAAGCGGCCGCTATTCGCGGATCGGGCCGCCAAGAAATCCCTTGCCGGGAGAAGCGAATACTGCTGTGCTTCTAGCGGCGAAATCTCACTAAATCTCGTGCTTCAATCGACAAAGAGGGCAGGGACATGTTCTGGTTTGTACTAGCATCTATTTGGCGCGTCTAATCGCGAGCACCCCAGCGCGTCCGCAGTCGAGCACCAAGAAAATCTATGGAATCACCCCAGTATAGTCATTCAGATTTACGATACATAAAAGGCGACGGTAAGTGCGAGCAACCCTCAACCCGGTGTTTCCTTGTTACATATCCTCGGCTTCGGCTCACTGTACAACATCCACCCCTTGTATTTTTTTCCCTCAGCTACTGTCTCGTCTCCATGTCTGGGGTCACTCACCACGATACACTTTCCGCCCATGGTACCTCAAGGGGCGAGGCCGGTGCTACCAATGTGCCTGGCTTGAACGTACATCCCGACTCTGGTTTGTCTGTGCTTGGGGGGTATCACGCAGAATCCTTTTCCTCGACCCCCTCGCAAAGTGACATACCTTGCATCGAGACAGATGGTCTTGATAACCTAGATTCATCGTGTCCCATCTCCACAGTGACGTCTCAAACGGCCCATGGTCCGAAAAAATCGGTCGATGCGCCACTCCAGCTCACGGATCAGACGAACCTCCTCCCGTTCAGGAAAATTCTTCCGGTCTTCTTGGGTCTTGCCGTGTGCGTCCTGGTCTCTGCGCTGGATTCCGTCGTGGTGGCGACCGCGATGCCCATTATATCTACCTCGTTCAACGCTGGGGCCGTCGCATCATGGGTGCCGTCTGCCTACATGCTCACTTCGACGAGCTTCCAACCCCTGTATGGTCGTTTCAGTGACATTTTTGGTCGTAAAATGGCTCTTTGCGTGGCCATGGCGGTATACATAATCGGGAGCTTCGCTTCGGGTTTCTCAAAGTCCATCATCCAGTTGATCGTCTTTCGCGGCATCGCTGGCGCGGGGGGTGGCAGTCTCCAGAGCATGGCTCAGATCGTCGTCTCCGACATCGTCAGTCTTCGAGACAGGTATGTTTTCTTCCTTCCTTGATTTCCCGCGTTTCCATGTGGTTTCTGTGGCGCAGATTAATAACCGGATCCTCCTTAGGGGTAAATACCAGGGGATCATCTCGGGTGCCGTCGCCCTCGGTTATGCCATAGGGCCTCCCGTTGGTGGTGTTTTGGCCCAGAGAGTGTCTTGGAGAGTAGGTTTCTCTTGACTTTGTTTTCAATACGCTCTTGCTCACTGTCATGGGGTAGTGGTGTTTCTGGGTCAATCTTCCTGTCTCGGTGATTGCCATCTGTGTTGTTGCCTTTGTGCTTCCATTCAAACCGGTGCAAGGCAATGTAAAGGAGTAAGTCCCGAATCACTTCACTTGATCGACGCTCTAACGCTACGCAGGAAACTGATGGCAGTAGATTACCTCGGCGCCTTTTTGACCCTCTTTGGGTCTGTTCTCATTCTTTTGCCCCTTATTTGGGTATGTGATTGCAAATCGTCCGAGCAACAATCATTATTAACACAGCACTGCCAGGGCGGCATCACATTCCCTTGGAATTCGCCCATCGTTCTCGGTTCATTGTGCTCTGGGGTCGTCGTCATCGCCATATTTTGCGTTTGGGAATGGAAAGGCTCCCGTTTGCCAATCGTTCCCAGTAAGTCATCGGGCTTGTGTATCATCAACGATTCTTGACCGATTGGGGTTTAGTGCACATCTTCAAACACGTGACTGTGGTCGGTGTATACATCGCCATGTTCATCAAGTATGGCTAGTTTATATTCCACTTGTCGATCCCTTGGTGCTGATGGTTTCATTGTAGCGGATTCATCTTTTTCTCTGCACTATACTACCTTCCCCAGTTTTTCCAAGTTGCACTGGGATACTCTCCAATCCAGTCGGGGGTGTTCTTACTTCCAGTGCTTATCAGCCAATCGCTTGCAAGTTGGACTACGGTATGCACCTTTTTTGAGCGCAACTGATGTTCAATACTAATAATTCTACCTGAAAAAAGGGCTTGCTCGTGAGTAAGACGGGGAAATATCGGGTTTGTGATGTAGCAATCTCCTTCCGTTGAAAAACTAACGCGGTTCCTCAACCAGAGCAGCATCTATACTGGATTCGCCGCATGGGCCATAGGATCTGGTTGCCTGTCCACAATAACGGCTTCCTCGAAAAAATCCCTTCTTGTGGTGTATATGATCCTTTCTGGTCTGGGCGCTGGACAGGTGAGATTTCCGATAGAGTTTCAAGTAAGGGTTGTAATGAAACCGTTCTCTATATCCTAGACTCTGCAAACTACCACTGTTGCAGCTCAGGCGAGTGTCCCAAGACGGGATATGTCTGTAGTGACGGCTGTCAGAAACGTAAGTTGGTTCCCCAGCTTGAAAGGCTGTTAGCTGAGGCCGCATGATCAGTTCGTTAGGCTGTTAGGAGGAACATTGTCTCTGGCTATTGGATCGACGCTCATGTTGGTCATTTTGATTTTCAGACCCTTACCAACGAAACTAAATGTTTCTTTATCGCAGTAACAATTGCCTTAAGACTGATCTCAACTCCTTGAAGCTTTCCCAGTCCACAATCACTGCCATCATCAACGATCCTTCCCTTCTCGGAGCTAGCACGCCAACATCCCAACTTTCTGCGCTGGGATTGACGCCTTCGATGGCGAGCTACGTGCTCTCACATGGGTTCACGAGGGGCTTTCAATTGGTGTTCATTCTCAACGCGTTTCTGGCTGCCGTTGCAACGATCTCTAGCATCTTCATGATCAAGCATAAGGAGCTGACGAGAGGCGACGAGCAAAAGCTCAGAGAAGAAGCGATGGCTGCACTCGACGACAAGAAAGCAGAAAGTCCTTCCGAAAAAGTCTAAGTACGGAGCTTTGTCGATTGGTGAGACGGAAGTGGGTAAGTGCTAGCTCTGATATTTGCCAACGTGCTAATCGATCCTCTATAGATTATTAGATTATGCATAGTCCTTGTTATGGTTTCGTACATGCTTTTTAGTTTCTAACTTTCTATCATTTATAAAAGATGCATACTAGACGAATACTAGAAGATTCTTTGGAACTCAGGGGGAGTCCAAGATGGTCGTTCGCCTTTCAAAGTAATTATATATGAACACATGTAGCTGGTCTTCCACTGTATATACTACCAAGCATAGATTGGTTTTTGGATCGCTTCCGAACAGCATCTTACTGTGTGACGCTTGAGCTCGAAGATTGAAAGATTGATCAGGGCGTAGTACTCCTAAATAGGCAACAACAATATCTCAGCTTTGTTGTCCTTTGTTGATAGAAACCCACCAATCATCGCGAGCCAACAAGGAACCTGCAACCTGGATGAATCGGGAAGGCTACCATGTTGCATTCTGTCTTTCATCATATTTTCTCTGACCTCTTCAGCGGGCCCAGGGAACCAGCATGAGTATTATTAATAATTGATGTCATACACATGGTTATCGGCATACGAGCTTGTCTCGCGGTCGGGAGGCTGGAACCAACCAAGCAGATTACCCCAGGACTTCGTCTCAGCGACCTCAAGTTCGAATTCGAGGTGCCCCGCTGCTTCTTCGATGAGTATCGTCGACACGTTGATCACCGATCATCGGTACATCGCCAATCGTGCAAGGTCGGTCTCGTCGGGGTGTTTCCATTCCTTGACCATGATGCGGGTGCAACGTATTGACGGCGTTACTCTGCCACAGCAAGAGGCGGTGCTCTTTCTCCATCTCTCCCTTCTGCTCCTTTCACCCGCTCATTTTCTTGACACATCACTGTCAGGTCCCCTTATCCAACATGAATGTGCCGTTGTGGCGGTTGGACGGCTTTATGTTCGCACTTTCATGTTAAGGTGCGCAACGAAAACTACTGGTTGATGAAAATGCCATAAACACTACGTAGATAACCTGAATACACATAGGAATCCTATGCGAGATGACTTCTCGAGGACGACGACACTCCTTATTACACCTTGGCTAGACCCAACTGGGGCGTTTGCCCGTGTGACAGGATCCCCGTAGTCGATCAGCGTTCATATTCCAAGTGCGCTGACACAGGTTCTTCATCATTTTCATTTGGCCAACTATCACCGGAAACCTGAGACTTCCCAGATTCTAGCGTGACACTTGGTAGAGTTGGAACTTGGAGCAGGTCGATGCTATAGGACTTTTGTGGCGACACATTTCCTAATACCAGCATTACCGCCAGGCAGGACACCGATACCTTCCTCTGCCTGAATCACATTGAACAGGGATGCAATTGCAGGGTCACCTTCGAAGATCCGGTACTCGCACGAGTACGGGACCAGATTACCTTGGAGCCTCGGACAAGAACGATTGTCCGGGCAGGAACTCGTCTGCGACTTGCTTGATAGTTGGTGAAGCCTGAATTCAGGCTGTTGTTCGATCGTCTTCGTGCACCCGGTATATATTGTGATGCCCGGGCCGTGGTTCTTGCTCAGCCTCACTGGCACCAAAGTGTAGATGCACCAAAACAGAAGCTTCCACTGGGGGTGCGGCGGAACTCGAATAGCCAAAGATAGAACAGCACGAAGTCGTGAAAGGGGAGTTAAGGTAGTAAATGAAATGAACCTGCAACCCTGCGGCCTCAGGCTACAGACTCGGAAGCATTACTTGTGATTCATTGAACTTGAAGCTCCATTCGGTCGAATGAGCTGCGACACATGGCCAATAATATAACTTTGCAGGCAATAAGTATGGACCGGTTCGGTGGCACGCAGTAAACGATACTGGCAGTATAGACTTTGAAGCCTTCGAGCGAGCTGTAATCTTCATTAGGCTTTCAAGTTCTACAAGTACTCCAGTGAACCAAGTTGTGTTTTGATTTGATTATGGGGACATCGATAGTCCTATCGGGTCCAGACGAGGCTATCTCTACCCCACGAATATTAACTTCTTCTTACCACCACCCCCTAGTTGCCCCCTTATTGCTACCATAATTAACACACAGGGTCAACAATTCTTCGTTTACGGTAAGACATTGGTTATTATCTGCTACTGTACAGCAATTCAGCGCAGGTCGTCCTGTCGATGGACCCGCGACCGAGACTCTGAAGAGTAGTCGTAGATGCTCCACAATGCTGTTTGCTATGCGAGCAGGGTCCAAGTTGCATAAATTTCATGTTAGTATTACTCCCAACACTCAAAGGAATATAACTAGTACCGAAGGGTACATTTCACAGACAAGACCATGTCAGACTGTTATTGAGCGGCTCCGAAGAGCGCGACGAGCTGCTGCATGCAATTTAGTTGTGATGGACTACATTCGCAAGAGGAGGCTGAACGCTAGTTGAGCCTATTCAGGGTATACCTCTCGTGCGTCAATTGGCTAGTCCCGGGCCGGCTTCCTCCGACAAATATGCCACGCTACTCCACATCCAACCAGTAATCACCGTGAATCGAGGCAACGCGCAAGTGCGTGGAAGGCCGCAAGCTGATGCCGTAGGCGAAGACGCTTTGAATTTGGAAACTGACTCTAGGGCAGTGCAGTGCAGGACAGTCCGGTGAGACAGCCGAAGAACAAAGCACTACCACTTGAACCCGGAAGATTCCGCTGACACGTTCCACTGTGTATCTTAGCAAGCGAGTCGATCAAGCTTATCTAGACGAATTCATCAGATGATGGATGAATGGCCTCATGGAAAGCGAGAGTTCCCAATCCAGACTTGGGTGTGTGCAGGTCCACAATGCACACGTGCTGACATACTCTTCATGGTCCACACAATGGGGCGGCGAGTTAAATACTGCCTGTGGAATTGCCGGTACCAACCTGCCAGGGGTGGGCGTCCACATTCCTCTGGTATTTATCTCCTCGACTCGTCGAGTGAGAATCCCTCCACTTCCGAGTCTTCTCTCCGTCTCTCCGTCCCCGGATCGCCCCATCCCTGATGATTGCCTTCACCGACCGTGATTCGCCCTCCAGGCGGCGCACACAACGTCTCCGCCTGGCCAATGGGAAGCACATCGATGTCAAGGACGTGAAGGCCGCAATGGATATCATCATTGGTCCCTCTCTACAGCTTTGGAAATTAGGCCTAGCCCGCGGCGTTGTCTCTACGCTAAAACGAGCCCCAAAGCCTTTGGTCACCGACGACAACATCTCAAGCACCTCCTCTGAAACGCCAAAGGTGATTGTTATACGACTGTTTCAACAATAGAACTGGAGGTTGACCTGGCGTCTAGAAAAAAGTTCGGTTTGATGAGAAGCCCGTCAAAATGTCTCGGAGGTGGTTCTTCGACAGATACAGGAGAAATTCTAGTTCGTCTCCTCCGCGCCCCTGTCTCGTCATACGTGTAAGTGTCTTCAATATGATTCAAACCGTGGTGCTCGTTATTCAACCCAATGTAGGAACGCGACGATGTTGCTGTTCATCACATACGCCCAAAACCCTCAGTCGAAAAAGATGCAGACTGCCTTTCCGTCTACGAAGACAGTCTCTCGTACCACCCAGACTTTGTGTTCGACATGCAGATTCTCCAGGGAAACGACATGCCGACACGCAAACACGTTCGCAGATCGGATTTCTACGAGATCGAGGATGGCGTCGCCGTGTTCGATCGGGCAGGCTATGCCAACTATTGCCTCTCCAAGTGGCTCGATAAGCAACGCGAAGAAGCATGGGCCCCGAAAAAACGCGTGTTCGAAGATCCTGTACTTCTTCCGAGGAGAACCCTATCACCACCACCGCCGCTAAGCAACATATGTTGTTCCGTTCGACCTTCTCCTGCGGTTGTCTCGAGACCTCCGCGGTCGCTTCCTCTGCGTATATGGAAGTACATCGATGATGAGTTCCACAACGCAATTTTTGTGCTTACTGTTGGTCTTTTTATTCATTTATGCTTAATTATCTTCCTTGTGTATGATATTCTTACCCGGGGTTTCTTTCCATCTGACGACTAAAATTGGGTATCTTCACGATGCAGTTATTATTTGTCTACATGTGGTGTTTTTTCGGCAGAGTTCTTGGTAGTTTTGTCGGTCTTCTGGTTGTTTGGTAAACATTATCCACTTACCTTAGCTGTTGTATCATTAGCGCCAACGTGTAACAAATACAATTTCACAACGTTTCTTCCCAATGGTGTGTTGGAGCACAGCCTGTCTAGTAGATAGCATTAGGATTCTTACGCTACACTCATTACATTTCCTTTTATAGCCATCGCGCGGTACTTACACGCGCCACTCTTTTCCACCTTTCCTCCAGTCTCGTACTACATCGACTGGAGGTAAGCTAACCAAGTACCTTCGTATATCCACACATTCCTTACCTACCTGTACAGTATAACTCCGTTCGTACAGGTAAATATAGTCTCGTACTACATCGACTGGAGTATAACTCCGTTCGTACAGAGTCCAACCCCTGCCGCTCGCACAGGTTATGAGCCCCGCCTAGCGCGGATAGGACTCGTCGACAAGACTCACCACAATCGGAAAACATACCGAAACTCACCCAGACCGTTATCAGCCAACGCACTACCAACCCGACGCCATCCGAAAACGTCATCAGGGAGCACCTCGCGCGGACGGACTGGGATGCCACCGAGCAACACGGTCGGACACTCGAACGAGTCAAACCCCACCGTATCCACGAATCCACTGAGATCTGGAGACACGAGTACCGTAAATACGGACCCACCATACCTTATCCCAATCGCTTCAACGGCGGGACGAACATCACGGACCCGACCGGAAGCCATACGACACCATTCGCGACCCCAATCGCAGGCGCGCCACTGGCAGTCGCCAACCCCATCACCCTGCTCCAACTCACTCGGCATGTTCGACAACTCACGGATTCGAAACAAAGCCCGAGTACGCACCAGCCAATCAACAACAAGCAGCCATCACGCCGCCGGTTCGAAGGTTACCAAAGACGGACGCAGCCGCACACCCATACCTGGCCAACCATATTGCATGAACTGCACAATCTCGGGCCATCGAACCAAAAGCTGCTGGTCGAGGGGCGGTACTAGTAAATACAGAAAACGGATGAATAAGAAGCCGAAGAAAGCAGACCAGGGTGAGAAGCAGGATGAGACAAGTGCCAACGACTCGAGGAGGACATGGACGTCGAAACCCGACTCTGCCAAGAAGACAAACCGAGCCGTCGCACCCGACAAAGACAGAAAGCATAACCACTACCCATCCAACTCAAGCCTGTTGGCATACTTCCTAACCACGATGCCTGACGCCCACCCGCAAACCAGCTGGATCCTCGACAGCGGCACGGCCAACCACATCTGCACTGACAGATCCGCATTCACCACATTTACCCCGATGTGCGACCACATCAAAAGCATCATCACAACCGGCCCAGAACTTGAGGTTCTAGGGACCGGAACTGTACCCATCCGCATATCTGTCAACGGCCGACCCGACCGTACCATCAAATTACTCAATGTACACTACTGTCCAAACGCACGCGGCAACCTCATATCCGAGAGCCGCATGGACCAAAAGGGACTAACCATTACAAAACGGGATGGACACCTGACCATCACCAAACCAAATGGCCAAATCACCATGGAAGGTGACCTACGAGGTGACCTATACGAAATCACCACCACCGTGCCGTCATCACCGGTCCACCGCGACAACCTGGCACTGTCTACCGACCACCAACCAGACCCTATCACACCTCCACAACCCACTCCCCAGGCTTCGCGTGAGGGGGTGTCCAATGACGCTCCCATCGTTGCTCCGATTGAGGGGGTGACACCAGATCAAACCAATCCAACCAACAACTCGGACACCCACATAGATTCAACCCCCGGTCCGCCATCCGTGCAAGCAGAAGCTGCGGAACACCTCCCACTTACGTTCACAACATACCAAGGACCACAGACCCGGCGCTATCCGAGTCGGGCGTATGACCCCGGACCCAGAATACATGATGGCGAAGATCCGCCACAGACCAAACGCAAATCTGACAACACGGGCATATTAGAATACACCTACCACCCGCCTTCTTGTCGAAAGCGCGGACGCGAAACCGCTAACCACGGAAACCCGCACCCGCACGAATCACACCCAGGAGCACGCAGTACAGCGCGGACAGCCCACAAACTGAATCGCGCACATGCCGACTGCCGAAATGCTCACAGGGGACCTCACGGAATCCCCCATATGCAAAGGAGATCACACAACAATCAACCTACACACACAACAATCTACTACTACCATCGCCACGTCGTCGACCGCAGCGGAGCATCTGGCGACCCCACACGGCGCCAAACAGGCCTCATGGCCACACTAGCTCCCTATGGATGGCCTATCCGACAACCCGCCACCGGCCACCCGCCTTCTTGTCGACAATACGGGCGCAATATCACCAACCAAAGAGGCCCGCTCCCATTCCCGCATCGGCACTCAATACCGCGCCACACGTGAACAAGTCGAGAATGGCACATTCGAGTCCGTGCACATGCCGACTGTCGAAATGCTCGCCAACACCTCACTAAGCCCCTGGCGCGCGAACCGCACGAAAAGACGGTCAACGAGTACGCACTACTGCCGGTCTGAGGGGGTGTGTTGGAGTTATATTTCCTTTTTTGGATATCGCGCGGTACTTACACGCGCCACTCTTTTCCACCTTTCCTCCAGTCTCGTACTACATCGACTGGAGTATAACTCCGTTTGTACAGAGTCCAACCCCTGCCGTTCGCACAAAGTCAAGTGTTGGGGCTGAGTCACTCCGAGTTTGCACCTGTGTCCTTTTTTTCCTCGCCACTGAAGTCTCCCGTAGGCAGGCCCTCAGGTAAGAAGACAATATTTTCTACTATCGTGTTCAATGGCATGGTGATAAATCGATAACCCTTTGAGAGATTTTGTAAATTGTCCGGGCTCGCTTAGCTCAAGGGCCTTTCTTTTATCTATTCTTCACCTTCCTTCGCCTGGTCCGATACCCCCGAGACCTGAATACGCCATCATTCGCTGGGCTTGGTCGATCATGATGGCAGACAAATTCGCGTTGTAGTAGCATTGGGCCGTTCATCAAGTTGGCGAACCGGACGAAGCATGACGAGAATGAGGAGAGAGATCCGTTGCCAAAATTGGCCCTGTGGATCTCTACCAACGTTCAATATTCAATCTTTGTTTGTCTACCGTGGTCCAGTCCACGGCGGTACCACCCTTATGTGCGTCTAGCACCCGGGCGCTTGCCACTACCTCCAGGACCATATGAGGAATGATAAAGTTCTTGCCCTGTCTGGTTTCGTTAGGAA
>JBBPPC010000275.1:0-24693 GCA_038091775.1 Leccinum olivaceopallidum | reverse complement strand
TCGAACAATACTGCAAATCATGTGATCGCTGTGCCCGCATGAAACCCACAAACCGACCTCCGGCAGGACAACTACAACCGCTACCAGTCCCTGAGGGACCTTGGAAAAGCATTAGCGCAGACTTCGTCACCGGACTCCCACTTAGTCATGGTTTTGATGCCATATTTGTGGTTGTAGATCGATTCTCGAAAGAAGCAGCATTTATTCCTACCCATAAAACTATTATGTCGCAAGGAACAGCCGAGCTGTATAGAGATTACGTATGGAAGCACCATGGCCTTCCAGATTCCCTAGTCTCAGACCGAGGACCGCAGTTCGCCTCCCAGATGATGCGCGATCTACTAAAGTTATTAAAAATCGAAAAGAAGATGTCCACGGCCTATCACCCACAAACCGATGGACAAACGGAGCGGACCAATCGCGAGTTACAGCAGTACCTCCGCCTTTTCATAGCAGAAAAGCAGGATCAATGGGCTGAATGGCTTGCCATCGCCCAGTTTAACTTTAACAACACACAATCTTCGGCAACCGGATTTGCACCCTTCACACTCACCAAAACATTTGAACCACGTCTTGGTTTTGAACCCCTCGTCGCCAAAGCCCCAGCGGCTGCTACATTTGCCGAGTCAATGAAAACTTCCCTTGCAAAGGCCAAGGAGGCACTCGAAAGAACTCGTGAACGAATGAAATCCCAAGCGGATAAGCATAGATCAACAGCCCCCTCCTACCAGATAGGAGATATGGTGTGGCTTTCCACTGAGCATCTGGACCTCGGCTCATCTCGACCCTCGTGAAAACTCACAGAACGATGGATTGGACTGTACCGGATTACGGAATTGTTCAGCTCAAATGCCATCAAACTCCTTCTTCCAAAAGGAAGCCGTGCTCGTGACGTAGTGAACATCTCACGTGTCAAACCCTATCTCGAACTCCTTGCGGGACAACCGGTAAACCGTCCTGGCCCCCTCCTCATCAATGATGAAGGAACCGAAGAATTTGAAGTCGAATTCATTGTAGATTCACGCCCTGTTGGACGGGGATTCCAGTATCTAGTACACTGGAAAGGTTATGACGAGTCAGACCGAACCTGAGAGCCAGCCTCAGCCTTGAAGAATGCGCAGGGAGCGATTAAAATTTTTCATGAAACCAAACTGGCAGCACCGAGACGATTGTGGATGGCCCAAGAGGTCTTTGATAGACTCTTCCAGCCCTGCATAAACTATACCAATGGGTCTCCTGAACCTCCTCATCTGGAATCTGAGGAATAGGAGGGGGGTGATGTTGCAAATCACACTGTTTTCACCCCTAGACGCAACCAGAACACTCCCAGCACTAACTACCACATGTAACATACTTATATATACCCTAGACACACTCCCACACCCTCAGATCGCTGCGCTTTTGACCTTCGAAAAAGGGTGTTCGACTATGTTCGACTATGTTCGACACTACTAGTATTAGGTTTGTACACTAGTAGTTGCACAGCCACCCCATGCTGGACAAGGCTGGGCATCATTTTAGAACTACTATGTCAGTACATGTGCTCACCTCATGTAGTACGCACACCAGTAGCACGGACCATGTAGCATAAGTATAAAAATATGAATATAGCCAACAGAACAAGCTAGTCTTGTTCTCGTTGGATTCCCTCTGACAGCGACTTCCTCCTTCCACTCTTGTATTTAGTGTTCGGTGTGCCATACGCTGTATAGCCGTCTTAGGTCGCCTTCACATTGTGTTTGCCAATCCTTGCACCATTTTCTTATCACTTCTATCTCAAACAGCCCCGCAAATGTGCCGCCCCCAATACTACTACTTACCACTTTGTGGCTCACTGTGCGTGAGTGCTGTGCTCAGCCTATCCACCTCCCTAATATCTTCTTGTTTTGCACACCCTGCCATCCTCCACCCCTGTCACACATCTTTTGCCATGGCTGGTCAATTTCCTCCAACTTTCATGCCGACCCACATCCACGCCAATGTGTACACAAAACTTCCCCACCATGTGCCAATAGTGGATGTGCAAGGGGGTGAACCTGAAGAGCTTGAATTGTGGATGTGTGATCTAGTAGCCTGTATTCAAGAATTGATGGGTAACCCCGTGTTTGGACGGACTCATCGATACAATGAGATGTGGACTGCCGACTGGTGTTGGGATATGCAAGTGAGTTGTTTATCATTACTTGAGATTGATATACACCTGATGATTGTTTAGAAATGGTTGCTTGCCAGCTGGGGCAACCATTGTACTGGTGATATTATCATCTGATAAGATGGAGCTGTCATGGTTCAAAGGTCTACCTGATAATAGGAAATATATCAAAAAATGTGTGGTGTGAACCCTCACACCATGCCTCCATACTGCTAGGTTACTTACCTGTTTCAAAGCTTGCATCCTTTGAAGACAACTCTGTCGCCAGCTACCACCTTCTCCACGTAGTACTGCATGTCATTGCTTCTAAAGCCACTTGTGGCTGCTGATAAGAAAGGTGTTGAGATGGTTGGTGCTGATCATCGGCTGCGTTTGCCAGATCTTCGAGGAAATGCCAACTTCACTTTCCTTGAAGAAAATTTCACACCTCGCCAGTGATTAAATGTCTCAGACTTTGGTTCAGTTCAGTTTATTCACTAAAAATCAAAATACTTGACTGAAACCTTCCCCAGTTTGCTATGTAACTCTAGATGGCATTATATACTACTCCCTAATGGCAGACTTGAACAGGTGAAGTACAGTGGTTGACCAGTGGTTATTGCTGGCATGTATGTAGTACAGTTATCTCGACAGAGTATCCTTTAGTAAAATGATTAGTATGTTTGACTAGCTTGAACAGCTCCAGAAACCATCAATCAAACCATCAATCACAATGCCCCATCAAATGAGTTTATGATGCTCATTTATGTGCTAGAGGGTATTAAAATGTTTGACATAGTATCCTTGCTGCTTCTTGATCTAGAGGGAGGTCTCACAAAACCTGGTGAATATGGTCAATTCTTTTCAGAGACTGGTGTACATGATCAAACTGTACGTAATGACCTTGTGCTCAAAAATCAATTTCTGCAGAGTACAGTATATCACAGTGTGATACAAAAGTTGTGTAAATATCATGTGCCTATTCATCACTGTTCATGATTTTTTCAGTATTGCAGCCCCACGATACAATCCATTGTCATTGACTATGTCTGAGAGGAAGGGAGGGATAGAGAAGTGGAGGATGTCGGTGTGCAAACCAATGTGGAATGACAGATCTATTGACATTCAGTGACGGTCCTCTCAGCTAACCTCTTGCAAATTGTCCGAGATGATATTTTCAAAACAAAATTTCCTTTCTGGATGTCTTGCCCCCTATACAACTTTGATAGCCCATCACATGGAAAACTCACCACAGATCAATAGTGCTCTGTTTGCATGAAAAGCCTTGTTATCACACTCGTTCAGGAATGGTCATTGCTGACATACTCCTACTGAAAAACTTCACTGCTAGTACGTAACTACTAGGGAATTAGCATGTGATGCATAGGAAACAAAAGTTGTTGCAGAAATTAGCCCTCTGCCCATCTAAGACTTCAGTCACCATCCTGCTGCAGTGAGCAGGCTGTGTGGGTTCTCCAGCTGGACTTGACAGTTAGCTGTTGAGACAACCCCTAGCCTAGCTGGCAGCAAACATTTCACCTCAAGACCCTGGCACAAAGCTCCATGCCCCCCCCCCCCCCTCCATTCTGTCACAACACTTGGTGAGTGCGCATGCATACCACTGTCAAACCTCTTTCTCACCCCCAACTCTAGACCCATCCCAGAGGGCCTCCACTCACTGCGGAAACGAATAAATAACTAGATAGGGTTAGTGTACAGATACATTGTCAAACAGTACCCAAATGGGAGTTAGACAACCAGTCCGATCTCACCCGTCCGAAGCACGAAAAGACGCGTTTATTCTACCCTATCTAGAGCAAGATAGTTGCTATGGACCATACGTCGGGTAACAGATTAATAGTTCATCCAGACTGTAGATTGAGTATACATGTACATCATATCTGGCACAGAAGAGTATAGATAGGCTTCTAAACTGTTTGATTTCACGTTGGGATGGAATACAGGTAGATCGACATCAGAAACGATGCTGCCCACCCGGCCTATGGGATACCCCCTGGCTCCCTCCTTCCCTCCCTCCTCCCCTTCACCTCGACTGTGTGCTAGAGAGACACGTGACCATGTACTCTGGCTACCCATCGTTTTCCTCGCGTCCCGAAGGTGCCGCTGCGAGTATGGAGGTGGGTTTTGGTACCTCGCAAAGCCAAACCATGCCGACGACAGGCGAAAATCCTTCCCAGGAGACTTCGGCATGTGATTTGAGCCACCAGCAGCACCGGAACAGGCTGGACAGCCTAAGTTTGAACGAGGGTCACGGCCCGGGTGTTAACAATCATATGGTCCGAGTCAGCTCTATGAGATGACACGAAAAGTCGACACTCACCTCAATTAATATTAGATACCACCAGGGTTTCATAGGCCTTCTAGTACTCATCAGGATGTCCACCCACTACCTCTCCTCTTTGCCGAAAACCGCGGCCTTACTCAACAAACATTCCAGTCAGTACTAAGGCCATTTATTAGTAGGCAGATTTGCGCTCACCTTCACTATAGTGATAACCACACACCGTCTCCTCACGTCCCCTTATCTCCCCTCACGGCTTACAGCGACCCCTCATCTCATGCCCAGTCTCTTGGTCCTGCTGTATGAGCATCTCTCTCGGAGTATGCCCGGGGCTATTCCGCTGGCCCCCCTACCCCTCAGCATCCCCACCAACTGCTGCTCGGTTACCCATCCCTGAATATGCAACGGAACCTCGGGAACGATGTGTTTGGCAGGCCATCGCAGACACCTGGCCCTGGTGATGCGATCAATAAACTAATTCTTGACGAGTTGCAAAAGTTGAATGGTCGAATGGGCAATATCGAGTCAGCCAATGATACAATAATTCAACAGCAGGAAATGCTCTCTTACCATATCGAACAAAATGAAGCCGCAACCCGCAGCCTTGGAGAAAAGCTTGTCATGATGGAATCCACCCAACTTGTTGTCAGTGCTGAAGCGAAGGCTCCTCGGACATCGAAGAACATCTCTAACAAGCATCCTAAACTCAAGGTAAGTTCTTTTCTCGCTTAGTTGAAGAACATCACTGAGTTGTTTTTATTCAATAGCCTGTGGTTCATTCGCTCTTTTTTGACTTGATGGGTATCGACCAGACAGGCAACCACGCAGAGCATGTTGCTGCGCTCGTTGCGATGGAACCACTTCCCGATGACCAAGCATTCATAGCTGCTCAGGTTGATGGACAAAAACTGTGGCGACCGCTTTGGAAGGATACTAAAGTTGACCATAAAGTCAATACACGGTTCCTCAATGAAGTTGTACAATCTGTAATGCGAAATGAAGAGGTAATGAACCAGTGGCAAGCAGAAACCGTACAAAAACTCACGAACTTTGATCGTTACTTCTCAGGCACTATGCAGCAAAGGCAAGGGGGAGCTAGATGATGCCGATTTCAAGCAGGATGTCATCCTCTCGATGGCAAAAGGATACTTCCGCAATCTGGTGGACCAAGTCAAGAGCGAGATTGACCCCGAGTGTGCAGACAAACATATCAAAAAACAAGTTAACAGTTGCCGTAGAGCTAGGCGAGCAGTGGTACGGAAGCAACATTGAGTTTGATTTTGATTTCAGGGAACTGAGTCACACTGTC
The DNA here is from genome assembly GCA_038091775.1 of Leccinum olivaceopallidum. NCBI lineage: Eukaryota > Fungi > Basidiomycota > Agaricomycetes > Boletales > Boletaceae > Leccinum > Leccinum olivaceopallidum. The sequence goes on along the minus strand of JBBPPC010000275.1, from coordinate 18,951 downwards.
CTTTTGATCCAGGCAGCGGGACGTCGCCGTGAGGCAGTGCCTCAGTTCAAAAGAGCGTTCTCTGTTGATGGTGCAGTGGCCATGATAGATACAGACTTCATGTCAGTTTATGAATCATATGAAGAGACCGACCTTACTCCAGATTCACGCCGTCATCGTCAAAATCAAAATCTCGGCATGGGAAGTAAGAAGGTCCTCGGGCTAACTTGGCGGTCCATCGATGTAAGTTCTTTTCATACGCCTTCAAGAAAATGAAACGCTAACCTTATGTTGATGAAGTATGTGGCTTTCCTGCGTGTCTTGGACTACTATCAGAAGCGATCAGATCCAATGAGTACCATGGCGGCTGAAGAGACCGATGCGACGACTAATCCTCGAGACAGTACTTCGAACGCTGCTACTGAACCTCCAAGCAAACAGTGAAGGACATCTCACAAAAAAGAAACATACCACAATGGATTCGACATCCACCCCTCCAAAATGAATGACCATCCTCCAAACTCTCAGAAGGTCCCCTCTACAAGGCCATTTTCAAGCATGATCAACCCGGTTTGGCTTCGCACCAATCCTTCGCTCAAAGCTATCAAGGGCATGCCATGGCTTGAGGGTTTTTATGAAAAGGCAAAAGATGGAAATCTGTCAGCAGAAGATCATACCTATCTTGAAGATTTAGCGGAATTCCTTGTAGAAGATGAAGACTCGGTATAAAATAACTTACCTTTCTTGAATCACATCTTTTGCCATCTTGTCTGCTTACTTGTGAGCATCTGAGTCATAACAAAATGCAGATTATTCGTATCTACTACTGGTTACAAGCATTAGCACAGTAGTTGACTCGGAGATGTATGGTTGCCGAACTCGTACCTTAGCCAAACTAATTGTTGCCCATGCTTTGCTGCGACTCGGATCCTGACCGACAGATACTGTTTTCAGTGCCAGGTGAGTGATAATCCATGTAGGAGAAATGAGCGCCGGCAGTCGAGTATCTTCCTCAACATATTCATCAACTTCCCACAACCGAACGTTGACGGTAGAGCTATGACTCGGAATGAAACATGCACATATCATACACAATGATCTCGAGTCATAGTGGAACTTACAAAATGTTCCAGATGTCTGAGTCATTGCCATCTCCTCGCCAAGGCTTGAACCATCGCATGTGCACAAACCAAATGGATTCATCTGAATGATGGATATCTTGATCAAATTGAAAAATCTCCAAGATCTCGCCAAAACCATAGTGAGATTCTGAATGATCCGTAGAAGGAATCATCACCTGAATGAGTGATGAGTTCTTCGTGCCAACAGACCATGATGCATAGTATTTCTTGCCATGGAGTACAACATAGTTGAAGTAAGTAGTGTTCCGGTTGAGAGGCATGCTATCATGATGCCAGTGTGCGACGATTGGGGAGTTGAATCGACAGTGAATGGGAGTTAGAGGGAACTGTATGTTGATCGTCTTGGCGAGGAGAAGGTTGGTTTCCATGGACATAAGATCTTTACGACAGCGCGGGCATAGAGCGTATAATTTGTCGCCTAATAAACGATTAGAGTGAGTATACAGTTGCGCAATTTTCATACTGCTTACCGTCTTCATAAGGGTTATCCAATTCTTTTGATAAAGCGGCAAGCCCTTTTTTTCTCCGCTGCAACTCTTGCTTTCTCTGCTTGCCAAGCAGTGACTGCTTTTACCTTTTCAACCTTCTTTGCTTCCGTAGCTGCGACCTTTTCTCTCGCAATCTGTGCCTTTTCTTCATTATAGGCATCTTTCCCTCGCGCCTTGGCTTCACGCAGCGCCGCAGCATCGGCTGCTTTTTTCTCGACCTGTGATGCCTTCTCTGTCTCCTGGTGTGATATCAGTGAGATACGATCAACGAGTATCTGCGAGCTTTCGGATTGAGCGAGGCAACTTGAAGTACTCCACAGTTGTGGGATCTTCGAGACATGAGATGATAGAGAGGCCAATATATATACTCACTTACGACAATTCCATAGACGGTTGCAAGGAGGAGCCATTGGTCTGCAGTCAAGGATCCACCCGCCGGTATTCCGATCTGAAATGGAAGTTTCTCGCACGATCCTGGAAGAACGAACTAAAAGCAACATAACTCATCAGCATGTATGGAAAGATATATGTTCTTTCATACATCAGGTAATATCTGATGCAAAGTACATAGCTCGTGGTTTGGACGAAGAATTTTCCCTTGAACCCAGATATTATAAAAATGTGTTTTGACGAGTCCTAAAACTGTGAATACACTCGCAGAGTTAGAAGAGATGACATACCTAGAAAAATGTTATGCATGGGATCGATGACGATCTGCTTGACGAGATCAAAATATGGTAAGCGGGACAGCTCGGAGAACCGTGTTGCATGGTCTTTCACGAAATTCTTCCGTGCTGTTGGCATTGCCTGCTCTAAGTACTCGGTACCAAATCTTCATTGCTCGGCATTTGTACGTGCTTCAAAGGCTGGAAACGGATAAGCTCAAAATAAATGATAATGAGATGAAACAATCACCGTTTTTGATGAAAGCTGCTGGCTTGCCCTTATCTGCTTGTGATATCCAACACTCGGTGCAGAAGTTAGTATGTGAGTGTGATCCGAAACCACCAAGCTTGTGGGCAGCAGGCTTGTCACAGACAACAGCAACCAAGATAACTCTTACAAGACGACCTAAAACAATACTTTAAAGTTAGTGACTGTTTGACTCGGGAAACGAACAAAGAAAACCTTCTGGACATGACTCCGTGGGTACCATGATACCATGCTTCCATAGCCGAAGGAGATCCGAGACAATTGGGCGCAAAAAGTTGTGAATCTGGTCTGATGATTGTTCTTTTGGCCCCGGGAGAACACTAGTGAGAAGTAGATTTGCGGTGCGGTATCTTAAAAAATTAGCAGCAATAGACTTGGACCACGAAGATGAACCAATTTAACACACCTATATTCCAGAGGGAGATTACATATTGCGAACAATGTTGGACCTGATGAGTGTGATGGAGCGATGTTGCTACGAATATATGAAAACCTAGAAAAGCGGCAACACCTATTTGACTCGATTCAGGACGAGACACGAGAATCCACTTACCAGTCTGCGCCTAGATTGAGACCGATTCGTAGTTCTCCTCTAGGCCCACATTGTTCATCAGGTTTGTTGGAAAAGAATAATGTTCCATCTGAGCCCGAAGTTGCGTACAACATATATTACCATCACAAATATCTTGATATGTTCCTGGAACACAGGACTTCATGCGCCATTGGTCTAGGGTTTCCTCGATCCCTGGTATAGCTAGGAGAGAATGGATCTGAAGCGAGAGCGGGAGGTAAGGGTATCGGAGACTCGGAATCTTCTTCGACTGATCATTTCCTCGCCTGGTTTTGTCAAGAAGAAAGAGTGGCATTGAGTATGGAAGGTAGGTTTCTTGTGTGTGCGTAGAGCCAGCAGGTGGGAAAATGTCAAGACATGTAGGACACACCGGTAAAAGACTAATAGGCACACTAAGCGACAGGACATTACTTGCTGATTAGAGGGTGACGAAAGAAACATCGATATGTGGTGCTAAAAAGGCAACAACACAGGCAAAGATGGCAAGCAAAGCATTGCATGCAGCACGAGGAAGATGCCATTGAAGATGAAGCCATGCGACAAGAGTGTAGATGACCAAAAAATGGGGGGCTTGTTCGGTTGGAGTGTGAGGGGAGAACGACCTTTGTGGAGGTTTGAATGGATCAGAGGCATCATCATTGGATAGTAGGAAGGGTCTACAGGAGAAATCTTCGTTGGAATTGTGTTCCGAGTCGTGTGGATCATTTTCTTCATCAAAACCGGCAGCTACTAGATCATCATCAAGACCAGTGGGAACTAGATCATCATCAAGACCTTCAGCAAAGTGCTCGGAATGATCTCCTGGATCCTGAAAACCTCCCAGTAAATCCTGAATTGCCTGATCGGCTGCGAGGTCCTCTGGAGTGGTTGGGGGAGGACGGTGAGCATCATGACTTGTAAGTAGGCAGGATCCAGAAGCTGTGAGGGTGTTGTATGTCTCGTAGTGTTCAACGGCATCAAAGAGTGCTTCAGGACTATGGAAATTTGGCCCAAGATTAGGAAGATTGCTGCCGTGGAGTTGAATATCGATGTCTTCTTGCGAGAGGGTACCACGGTCAAGCATCTCTTGTTCAACTGCACAAGATGAGCTTGCTGCGGGATCACGGAAATCAAGTCGTGGAGCTGGAAGGGGAGTAGGAGTATGGTATGGCCTGAGCAAAGAGTCTAGAGAGCTGTTTTGACCGTGTGTTTGGAGAACTCCGGTACTATGCAGCGTGTTTGATAACATAGTTTGCACTCGTAAATCACGGCATTTATGGGCCCTCTTGGTGGTGGGACTAACCAGGGCACCCTTGCATTTATTGGTTTTGCAGTAACAGCGAATGAGAGGTGGCATGGTGACTGTGTGATCAATAGAGTTGTTCCATGGTGACCCGAAGTACTTCAAGAAACTCAATGCGTTTATCACACTAGCAACAAATGGACTTGGAGCATTCTTTGACATTTGTACACTCAGAAAAAAGGATGCAGGCTGGTCATATACGTAGTACAGAAGGATATAGAGTACCCGTTCACCGTGACGATGGTTCAGCCATGAGCCTCAGGCTTGGTGAGCTTGCGCTGATGAGTTATAAGTAATAAAAAGAAGAGATGTCATGGTAGCGAACGTACTCCTTTGATGTTCGCAATAACAGCAGCAATTTCAGAGTCGCTCTCTGGCTCGGTAGTACTACTGAACTCATTGAGGTTGTCTGGTGTATCACGTTGACTTGTGCACAATTAAATTAACCACTGGCAGGAAAGTACTAACCTGCACTGAGCTGCTCTTTACTGGTGTCAGGAATATGAACGAGAGTTCTTTCAGTGCTATCAAGTCGGCGCCGAGGGACATCTGCACAAAGATCAGAACAAAGAACACGAGTCTGTGACAATGTACATACCGAGTTGACGGACAATTCCATGGAGCTGTCGTGCATAGCTCGAAAATTCTTGAATAGCTACCTGTAGATGTTGATGCTCAGGTTTTTCATGCTTCGAGGAACTTGGGGAAGCTCGGATTTCAATGGTCTAGAGAAATTAATAGGTAAGATCATCTTCAACATATCACATGAGTTTTTACTTACCACCGGTCCAGGATAATCAGGGCAATAGGTAAAGCGATAGACTTCATCATGCTTGAGAGGAACCTCAATGGAGAGCTTGTTCTCGAAGAGCTCCCTAAGGGTATCGATTGGGTTCGACATCTTGAGCCTGAGCATACATGGACTTGGCAGAAAAAGGAACGGTTGAGCTCTGGCTAACATTGATGCATCCTGTCCAGATGGTCTGGACAGGACTTAATTAAGATAGGTGGATCCAGTTGGTGGTTGGATTCAGTGTCTAACTGTCAACATGCGGTTTGTTAGTTTGTGTCCTTATCTCATGTCAGGTTTAGATCTAGATTGAATAATCGGTACTTGAAATTTTCAGTTCATGACGATTGATCCAGTTAGGGTCTGGTTAGGTCTCTAGATACAGTTGGATTCTAGTTAACTCAACTATCTCTGACGGTTTGTGCAGAGTTAAAAAGTTGTTTCCGCAGTGACTTCTTTACTTAGTAGCAACTGCTGCATCCTCAGCATCCTTTTTAGTAAAGTTACCAAGCTCAGCTGATTCGATCATAGTGGCTTGGTTAAACCAGACCAGACTCTCTCTATCTTCAGCCTTACTATCTCAGGCTAGATAAGAGTCTCTGTTGCTGAGGTTGGGCCTTGAACCATCAGTTGCTACTATGTCTGATTTGTTGCTGTGAGTACTGAAAATTACCCACTTGCTAGAATACTTACCTGCCATGTCACCATTTAAGTGGTAGAATAATGCTGATGGTAATAGAAAAAGCACCCCCACTGGCAGCTCCAAGACTACCTCAAGTTCTCAACCAGCCAAGCCCTAAGCTTAGAATTGAACTTCTCTGACAAGTAGAGAATGTGTAGTGAGTTTGAGTTTTCAAAAAGAAACTTACTTTTTGGATGGTATGCCATCAATGCACACAGCCCACCAGCAATGTTCTTTCTAGATACTGTGTTGACTCTGTTTTCTCTCAAGGGAAGATTAGGGCAGAAGTTGAAAGAAAAGCCCAAAGCTGGCTTTGTATCCCTTTTCACTCCAGAAGACTGAAATCTTGCTGCACAAGCTGGGAAGTAAAACTTCAGCATTTTACAAACAAAGTTCCTGTGGCAGTATTAGTGTAATTTTGTCAAAATTAGCATTCATTTTGCACAAGTGGTGAAGCTATGAAAGCTTATCAAGAGTATGGGTCACAGGAAGAGTAGGCTTTTGATAGAAATACTTGCTTACCTTGGGAGATTGGCGATGCCATCCTAATAAAAAAAGAAGATAAGCCCCTCAAGTGTTTTTGCTGCTATGGGCTGAGATCTTTTGAGGTAAGTTTCCAGCCAGCTCCTGCAGCAAAGTGTCCAAAGCACCTATGGAACCCACTACCTATGGTACTTGGTACCTTCTCAAGCACAGCAAATGATTTGCTTGGTCAAAAATCAAAACAGGTTTGGAGCTGGGGTGGTTTAATAAGTAGCTAGAATTTGTCAATTAAAGAAAGCACTTACTACTCATAATAGACCCTTTCAAAACTCATAGAATATCCCATACTTTTGGGAATTTGAACAACTCCTTTATCTGCTCCTTTTCAATTTTTTCCCCATCCATCCAACCTGTTGTAGTAACAGATGAGCTGTGGACATTATACTCTGGGAGCTGCAAAAGCTTGCTGGATGTCAGGCATTAATTAATCTACTTCCCTAGCCTTTTGGCAACCATTGCAGGATCCTGGCGCCTTCTTTCATCCCTTGTTTGCCGAGCTCCCCCTTTAGGCTGGCTAGCTAAAAGAAGCTGACACATTAGCAGCAAATTTGATTAAAATAACAAAGCATACCAGCTGAGCCACCAGCACTTTTTTTTTTTTCCTTGAGCAAACTTTACACTTTTTATAGTGCACTCCACCTGCTGATGGCAGGGTGGGGGTGGATATAGCAGCTTCAGCTCGTTTAAGCCTAGAATTCCATCATATATACTTCAAGTTCATTTTATGTGAATAAATTTAATCTACCTTTTTCTAGGCAGGCTTGAAGTGGATGAAGCTAGCCATTGAGCTGGTTATTAAGTAGCATAGTGAGAATAAAGCATTATGAGAATAAATTTCAGTCACTAGTATCAAACCAAAGAATAGCCCTTGATGCTGCTAGCTTGAAGGCACTGGAGCTGGCATTTGAACTGGTTGGTGATTAGCAAACTGGCAGAGTCAGAGGCAAAAAGAGAGTATTGACCTTTCATAATATTGAGGGAAAAACTCTCCAACTCTCCCTCAAAACTTACAGGCAAGTTGCCTGCCTTCACCTCATCACCCTCACTCTGGTCCTCTTGATAGACCTACACAAGATCCATGAGGTTGATGGGGGAGATAATGGCTTCCTTATGATCAACACCCTATAGGCTGAATTTGTAGCCATTAGCAGGGTGCTGATTATGGGATTTAGTAGTTGAAAATTGGATTGCAGTTGGATTTAGCATCCAGCTGTCTGTATGGTCAAGGAGACTTACCATAGATATGAGAATGAAGTTGCTGGGGGTAGATGAGCTGAAGATGGGAACCACAATAAACTGTGTTTTGCTGATGGGGGTGGATAAGCTGAAGGTGGGGGCTAATATGGTAGTATAAAATCCAATCATGTTTTTAAAATGATTCAGACTACTCGAGACCATAACCCCACTCCTCTAATCATGGCCAACGACCGTAAATCTGATCATACCTGCCATGTCAATTAAACAAGACATGATGGAAGGAGTGTGTGTTATAGATATGTTGATCGACGACCTTTAAAAATGTGACAAATATTCTTCAGTGTTTAAGTATACAAGCATGCTGGGGCCTTCGGACGTGGAGCTACTATCATAGTAAAGACTTGTGTAGCACAGTATACATTGAAGTCGGCGGATTCTTCCTCAAACAGTTTTGCCACCTCGGTGATCTGAGAATGTCACATCAGTATGCGTCTCCATGGCTCATTCTACAGTGATCTTGTGACCCCGGTTCCACTCAACTCATCGTGTTTTAAGTTTTGCAAGATTATGAAGTGTTGCAAATTAGTACAATGCAACAACTTGATGCAACAACTCAGACCACGGGCACCATACCGACACAGCGGCCATTGTAAGTAACCCCAACCACATCCTTGCCCGCCTTCGCCCACTCTGCATCGCTCTGTTGTCATCATCGAGGATGGCGGCGGTCACTGACCACAGCACATTCTCTTTCCCCTGTCAGACAGCGTACTTGGTGAGCAACCTCCTACTGTCCCCGCTGATGATGCACTAACCAGCGTGTGTCCGCATTTGCAGCCCTCCCATGAGGCAGCCTCAGGGCCACTGCGCAGGCCGATCGCAGAGCTGAGCTGAGCGCTGGCACTGAGCCTCGCATCGCATGACGCACGCTGCGCCCACCTCACCGATCACGATTGAAAGTGGTGCGACGCGGCTATGCGTACTTGGTACAGCCAGCGGCTAACATAGCGTAAGATATTAGATAATGGCTTACCTTGTTAGTCATGTCACAATGTGACATGTGACATATTTTATTGCCCTCAAGCTCTCCTTTCATCATCCAACTCCTATACACCATTATCATTTCCCATCTTCAACCATCCCTGTACCACCATAATCAGTCAGTACTCTCTGAGACTGCCAGTGCAACTGCAAGCCATACCAGGTGAGCAGTAGCTACTAATGGTTGAATGAAGCATTGAATCAACAGGACTACCATATTAGGGAAGTGTGAATGGCTGCACTTCCCATATATGGAAATTCCCATACAAAAACCAATCTCAGTCGGACCTTACCCGATTAGTGTACTTATTAGCTCAGATGGAAGGTGTAGATCTATACTACCTCCGATACAGCCACCTCTAAGCATGAAACTCACATGCCTCTGAGCACAAAACTGGACTTTAAAACACTAATCATGCACTACTTCAAGAGTTGGTGAAAGTGAAGCAGGAAGTGAAGAAGTAGGTGAAAAGTGGCCAGCAAGATCTTGCTGATATGTTTGCATCAAGTATGACATGGACATTGCAGTTCTCGAGAGAGGACCTGCTGAAAGCCGTTGCTGAGTTCATGGTGTGTGATGACCAGGTGAGGCCAACTTCATTAGTATCATTACATCTGAGTCCAAGTCCAGCTTGAAGTGGAAGCTCAAATCCGAGGTTGTTGCCTTCCAAGCTATCACCGGCGCTCATACTGGCACCAACCTTGCCCACTACTTCATCGGCTCTATTGACCCCATTCAGTAGAAATTTCGGCAAATGACCAGCTAGCCAATGTGCCAAATCACCGTAAGTGACCAGTCAGCCAACGTCAGCCAATGAAGTAAAAATTTTATTAAACCATGGATTGGCCAACATAATGGTCTCTCGGCATCTTGCCAGTCAGCAAATATGGTACATTTCTGTAAATTCAGTAGTCTATCGGTTGGCCCACAAGTACAAGTCAGCAAATTACTTGTGGCCCATTAGCTATGTCGTCCTAAAGTTGACTGGTCGGCCCAATCGCTATAATTTTGCCGATGAGCCAACGGACTACACATCCCTACATTCTGCAGTCCACTGGTCAGCCGAAGAGGATATCTCAGCATCTTGCTGATGAGCCAATTGGGCCATTCTACTATCCACTGATCAGCCAACGAGTGAAACTCGGCATGTTACCATTCGGACCACCTGCTATCTCTTATACCCTGGAATTTACATATCAGCCAATAAATTATACCTCAGCATTTTGCTGATGAGCCAATTGGGCCACTCTACTGTCCACTGATCGGCCAACGAGTGAAACTCGGCATCTTACCGTTCGTACTATCTACTTACACCCTGTAATTTACATATCGACCAATTAATTATACCTCACCATTTTGCCGATGAGCCAATTGGGCCACTCTACTTTCCACTGATCGGCCAACTGAGACTCGGCATCTTACCGTTTGTACCATCTACTTACACCCCGTAATTTAAATATTGACCGATTAATTATACCTCAGCATTTTGCCGATGAGCCAATTGGGCCACTCTACTTTCCACTGATCGACTGACATGGTGTACACTAACAGTATAATTAAAAACAATAAAATTATACTGACAGACAACAAATTAGACATGTTCACATCTCGCGCAGATTTAGGTATATTAGCCGTTTGAAAAATGATAGCGGGACAATTTACGGTAACTGCAAGAAAATGTTTGCCTTACCAAAACTCCGCTTCACATTAAATATTTCGCTGTCACTCTCGTCATTCCCTCGCTGTCTTTCACCCATCCTTGCCCGAGGTTATGCTGTGGAGCGGCAACGCTATCTCCAAGTCCTTTTCCACTTGAAAAAGGATCTGGAAATAATGTTTCCATTCGAGCTAGGTATATTAGCCATGGGACAAATGATAGCGGACAATTTACAGTAACCGCAAGAAAATTTGTGTCTTACTGAAACTCCGCTTCATTAAATATTTTGCTGTCGCTCTCATCATCCACTCACCGTCTTTGACCCATCCCCTGCACAGCGGCAACACTATTTCCGACTCCCTTTCCACCCGAAAAAGGACCCAGAAATACTGTTTCCACTCTCCCACCATTCCCTCAATGCTTTCACCGCCATCCGTCCTCACCTTCGCCGTCTTCCACTGATCCTTGCCCGCGGTTAACCTGTGCAGTGGCAATGCTATTTCCAGGTCCCTTTCCACTTGGAAAAGAACCTGGAAATACTGTTTCCATTCTCCGAACATTCCCTCAACCTCAACGTCGCCATCTCGCTATCAAAATTTGATTTTTAACCGGACCGGACCAATAAAGACCGGTCCATCCTGGTTTTCATTTACATCAGTCTTGGTCTTTTGATTTTCTCGAAATCAAAAGACTGACCAAAAACCAGTCAGGACCGGTCTTTTGGGCGGACCTAAGTTAGCCCCTATTAGGTAGTATATTGACCAATTTATCCTGACTTTTCCACATTTTTAACGCTATTCTATTCTCAGATATAGATTTTCTAAGTAGATATACTCGAGAATAACATGTAATCTTAAATCAATCATATCTCAATGACCCCTGAACTGATTTGGATGACAAAAATATGGGCCGGAAGCCAGGAATCGGTAGTATATTTCAGACCCCTGACAACTGGTTAATAACCATAACCGGACCGGCAAAAGACTGATAAAGACCGAAAAATCGGTTTTTTGTGGTCTTGGTCTGGTTTTTCCATATTTGGAAATTCCCAGGACCGGTTATGGTCTCGGTCTTGCCCAAATAAGGCAAAAGACTGGACCAGACTGGACTTTAAAACACTATGTGCAGGTGAGTTCTTTGACCATGCACCAAGAACATTTCTCTTGCATTTCAGAAGATATACAAAGAAAGTTAAATGAAACTCACGGGATTGAAGAACATTGTCTTCTGGGATGCTTCCTTAGCCTTTTCCTTCCGAGCGGGCATCTCCTTCGCCGACTCCTTCTGTGTAGAGGTCTTCTCCTTTGCTGACTCCTTCTGCATAGAGGTCTTCTCCTTCGCCGACTCTTTCTGTGTAGAGGTCTCATCCGTTGTTTTGCCTGAAACCTTCCGCCGCTTCCTTCTCTCCTGCCCTCCTGCGGGCTTCTCTGAATTGGAGTGAGTATCTCCATTCTCGCCATCCCTGCTCTCCTTGGCATCTGTTGGTGAAGCTCTCTTGATGCCACCGGGTCTCTTAGAACCACTTTGATGTGGTGCTACCACTTGAGGAGGTGTTGAAAGGGAGGTCGTGGCTTGAAATCGTGTCCACCATTGTGTGGAGATGTTGCCCAGGTCGGTGTCGGAGGAAATCGAGGTATCTTGAACCATGTGCGATTTCCAACACGACCGAGAAATGAAATCGTCGACTAGTGGATTCTTGTTCAAGACCTCGTCCAATGAGATCTTGTCCGGTGACTTGATCTGGAACTTGACCGCAAGCTCCATAATGATATGTGGGATCTGAATCTCCTCAACAAACTGCTTTTGGAAGCAATCTCTGGCACATTTCTGATTCAGATGTCAGCATTTTACACTCAGGCTGGGGCGATGATCACTTTGCACTAAAGATGACTGCTAGACAAATACCATGCACAACTTACTACAAGGTGATAATGGGAGAATTATATGTACTTAATTACAGTCTGGCATTACACCATTTTTTGCATGAGAGACAAACACTTTTCAAGCAGTTGGACCCGCTGCTGCATTCGGAACTCGTCAACTGCCTGCTCCTCAATGTCGACCACTAATTTATTGAGATTCTCTTGTTTCTTTCTCAGATCCTCTTTGTTAGCATTGATGAGGTTCTGTAGTTGCTGGAGCCTTTCAGAGATAGCCTCCAGCTGGCCGGTGAGATGCTGGCAAGTCACGGATGCATCAGAGACTCTTGAATGTCGATGAATGAGAGACGGGATGCATATATAGATTGGTGTTGTCTTTCTTTTGGTTGTTGCAGACAGTTTACTGTAATCAAGAGTTGGCTTACAGACACGTAATTAGTAAAAATTTAAAGCCTTACCTCCTGCCATGGTCACCCTTCAACAGCTTGAACTCTTAAGGCTAGAGAGCCATATCCACCACTTATCGGAACTGCAAGTATAGATGGCTGCAGTAAACGACAGTGTCGTTGTCTTGGATAAGACGAATATCCAGGTTGTTGAGCTGTTGATCTGTCTTGCCGTGGAGGCGGAGGTAAGCACTCGCTAGAGTTGGCGGGATTTTGATTTTTGATTTCAGGGTCAGTATTCGCTATCGCTATTGCCGACGACTGCAATGACTGAACACGTGCTTGCCATAATACAAAGAATGAACACACCACTTCCTCCAAAATCCTCTTCATCAACTCTTTTTCCTTCAACTTCCTATACTCGAAGCTCATCGCTGAAAGGCTTTGCAGATTGGCAGTAAATTTTAATAGAAGCCAATAAAGATAGTAAAATGAGGTGAGGAGGGTAAGGCAGTTAAACAGGGAGCGAGACAAGAACAGGGAACTATTTGTTGGGAATTGAAGACATGAGTGGACAATGGGACTTTGATTCTACCATCCCAGGGGGGCTTATATATGTATATGGGCCAGGTGAATGACGTAAGGATAACTAGGCGGTAACCATGTGAACTTCGAGCCCAGCCCAGGAGAGAACTTCAATGAAGATTCTTCAGGCGAAAAGGAACTGTATACCGAATGTAGTATGGGAGGTAAAACAAAGACTGGACATGTGATTAGAGATGAACAGTTCAAGCGGTTCAAGAGTTAAGCATTCACCGATGAACCGTTTTGCCGACAAAGATCACATCGATCTGAGATCCATGTATGATGTACCCGTAGATCTCTAAAGCCCTATTATGACATCGGCAAATACATAGCATGTTCTGGCGATTGTCCCGAAAGTTGTGATTGTAGTACTGAGCTTCGCTGAATGAAGCAGATCAGTTGTCGATCTTTGCAACATGTTCCACAGGTCTCTATTCCCTGGACTACAAATACAGCTCCTATTACGATTGTCTCTGAGGTTCACTATGTATCTCTTTTCCCTCTCCTTTTCCTTCGCTTATCGCCTTTACCTCCTATTCACAATGTATCATAGACCTCGGGTGATTTCGCACACTTCCTGCTCGGCCTATCCTTCGTCTTAGCCTTCGCATTCAAGTCTACAACCGACCCTACCTGGGCCAGCTGTAACAAAAGCTCTAGCTTCTTCTCCTACGGTCACCATCGCTGTAATCCGTCGCCACCATTTCTTCGAGAAACCCCTACCAGAGACCAGAGCGGAACACTCCCTCCATCCCTAGAAACCCTTTAGCTCACTCGTCCCACCAGCACTCTTTGTCCACCTCCTCTTGGAGAGAAGAACCCTCTACCTCGGAAAACTTCCCAGACTCCCCAGATGTCCTTCCTCAACGTTCCAGCAACGAGGACGAGACAGACACAGAACTCCCTCTCCTATCCTACGAAGAACAGGAAGAGGACCTTACCCTTGACACAGAACTCGCCCACCAACTCTCTTCAAGCCTAGTTCTCCCTCGAGTACCCACTCCCCCTTCTCCCCCCCCCGAACCCCTAGTGGAAATATCTTCGCCCATCCACCCCCGAACCCTGTCCCTCGATTAAATTCTCCAATCATGTCTAAACCGGTCGAGTTCCGAATGTCCCCTCCTGACCCCTATGATGGTAATCATCGCAAAGCCCTGCCCTGGTTACGCTCAGTACAGAGGTACCTCGTCATCAATAAAGAAATCTATAAGCTTGATGAACAGAAGATCTGTTACGCCCTCTCTTACATGAAAGAAGGGACCGCCGCCACCCAGTGGGCCGACACTTTCATAGCAAAACACCTCGACGATGGAGGTACCACCCTCGGGACCTGGGGAGAGTTCGTCAAAGAATTCAAAGCGACTTTCGAACATTCTAATTCCACAGCTAACGCCCTCGCTTGGCTTACTACCCAGAGGATGATCGAGAAGTCCCCCGGCAAATATTCCATCTCCCTCGCCTCCTACATTGCTCAATTCCAGAGTAACGTCGCCATCTCCAAAGTAACCGAGGAATCAACCCTCTGCCACTACTTCTCTTCGGGTATTCCCCCTTCCTTATCCAGGAAGATCTACCTCATGGAGGAAGTCCCTACTACCATCGCCAAGTGGTACTCACACGCCCAAAGGATCGACGATCAACAACGTCATGCTTTCCTCACCTCCCAGCAACACAAAGGGCAATCTTTCGCCAACCCCTTCTCCCCTCCCTCGACCAACAACCATACCAAGGAACGAGACCCTAACACCATGGATGTGGACGCAATCAATGTTCGCATTCCCAAGCTCACTCCCTCGGAAAGGGAACAATGCTTCAAAGAAGGACTTTGTCTCTGCTGCAGGAAATCCGGTCATAACGCCACCTCCTGCTCTACATTCTCGACCAACGCCCCCTCCTTCAAGAAGACGACTAGGAAAGTCGCTAAAGCCGAAGATGATTTACCTAGCCTGGAGGATGTCGAGGATGATGATGAAAACGATGATGATGAAGCAAAGGTTGTAGGAAGAGTTAACCTCACCCTGGATTTTTGAAAAGGAGACCTCGTTTGACGCAAGGCTCTCCTATCGCTACATGTGCACCTGTACTAGTATCTTCTTCCTCTAAAGCAATGAAGATCCCCGTTTCTCTAGTAACACCCTCGCACTCCTTAAAAGTCGTTGAAACCTCCGCTCTCATCGACAGCGGTGCAGAAATCTCCTGCATCGACTGGGCTTTCGTCCGAAGGAACAACCTCCCTCAGGACCGCCTCCCTACCCCAATCCGAGTCAGAAACGTCGACCAATCCACCAACCGGAAAGGCGACATCCTCTTCTCCACCACCCTTTTCCTAGACATCGGGAAGGTCACCCAGAAGGTCGTCTTTCATATCATGGACTGCGGAAACGAAAATGTAATCCTGGGACTCCCATGGCTCCAAGGAGCAAACCCCCTCATCGATTGGGAACGACAAACTCTTACTATCCCAGAATCTGTAGACCAATCCGTGGATCTGTATCACCTACATGTCGCCGATCTCAAACGACACGATTCCCATTTCCACAGACCCGACCACCCTCTTTCGAAAACCAAACCCCCTCGTCATACTGAAGTATACCCCACTCAGCGCGATAAGAAACTATATAGATTCCTTGGCTTCGAAACCGAGTCCCAGTTCCTTGAACGTGCCACCGTCAACAGAGTCCTCTGTCGAGTGATGCACTGTGGCTCCCGTTTCATTCCCAAAGGATCCCCTCTAGTCGCTCGTCTCACCACAGCCACCAACCTTGCAGTCGAAGCGGAGAAATCTAAACCAAAAACCACCCTTCCCCCAGAATACACCGCCTACTCCTCGGTTTTCTCCGAAGAAGCCTCATCTCATCTTCCCCCCTCTCGTCCCTATGACCATGTCATACAGCTCGACGATACCTTCACACCTAAGATTGGGAAAGTTTACCCTCTCTCCCCCGATGAACAGAAGGCCACTGAAGCTTTCCTCGATGAAAACCTTCGCAGCAGAAAGATCAGACCTTCCAAATCCCCTCAGGCATCTTCCTTCTTCTTCGTAAAGAAAAAGGACCAGTGGCAAACTACGTCCCTGTCAGGACTACCGCTACCTCAACTCCCATACTACTCGTGACGCGTACCCTCTCCCTCTCGTCTCTGACCTCATCGATAAACTCAAGGGAGCTAAAGTCTTCACCAAGTTCGACGTCCGATGGGGTTATAACAATGTTTGTATCAAGGAAGGAGATCAATGGAAAGGCGCCTTCATCACTCACAAAGGCCTCTTTGAACCCACTGTCATGTTCTTCGGAATGAACAACTCCCCCTCCACCTTTCAGCGATTCATGAATGACTCCTTCCGTGATATGATTGCCGAAGGATGGCTCGTCATCTACATGGATGACCTTTTGATCTTCTCCCCCAATGATACCTCTCACTCAGAACATACCAAACGAGTCCTCCAACAAATGGAAGAACTCGACCTCCACCTTCGTCTAGAAAAATGTAATTTCGCCACTGCAGAAGTTGAATACCTTGGCATGATTGTCAAACCAGGTACCCTGGCAATGGACCCGGTCAAGCTCGACGGAATCGCCTCTTGGCCAACCCCAACCACTGTCAAAACTGTCCGCTCATTCCTCGGCTTCGCCAATTTCTATCGACGATTCATTGATCACTACTCGGACATCGCACGACCCCTCATCGACCTCACTAAGAAGGAAAAACCTTGGGACTGGTCTGCCGCCTGCCAATCATCGTTTGATCGTCTCAAACAATCCTTCCTGTCCAAACCCATCCTTCGCCTCTCTGATCTCTGAGCCCCCTTTGCGATCGCTACCGATGCCTCTCGCGACGCCACTGGAGCGATCCTCCTTCAGATGGATTCCAACGGCGATTGGCACCCCTGTTCCTATCTCTCCCAGTCCTTCATTCCCGCAGAATGGAACTACAATATCTACGATTGCGAACTACTTGCCGTTATTCGTGCCCTCAAGGCCTGGCGCCAATATCTTCGCGGTTCCCCCTTCCCTGTCCAAGTCTTCACTGATTACAAGAATCTTACCTTCTTCCGTAGTAGTCCCCAACATCTGAACCGCCGCCAAGCCCGCTGGCTCCTCGACCTTGCCGATTTCAACCTTAAAATTACCCATGTCCCCGGGACTCCTGCCTCCGGCGATGATACCCTCGTCCGTAACGCCCTTCAGGCTCTCGAAGGAACCATCCCTCCTGCCTTTCGCTCCCACCTCTCCGATTGGCAAATCGACGGCGGCGTCCTCACTTACCAAAATCGTGTCTACATCCCCGATTCCAACACCCTACATCATGTCTACATCCCCGATTCCAACACCCTACATCGTGATATCGTCGCTCGTTCCCATGACCATCCCTCCGCCGGACATCCCAGCTATCTTAAAACCCGCCAGCTTGTAGCCGCCGAATATTGGTGCATCAGGAAACTGACATTTTTTCTAACCAAGTCTAATGTTACTATTATCAAACACATAGATCATTTAGAGCCACTTTAGATGTCATTAGTATTTAATCTACAAAGAATAATACACAAATAGATGATTTTAATACAAACAGAACATATGTTACAAAGATATACAGACAAATAGATCATTTTAGTACAGATAGAACATATGTTACAGAGGTATACAGACA
The DNA here is from genome assembly GCA_038091775.1 of Leccinum olivaceopallidum. Lineage (NCBI taxonomy): Eukaryota > Fungi > Basidiomycota > Agaricomycetes > Boletales > Boletaceae > Leccinum > Leccinum olivaceopallidum. The sequence goes on along the minus strand of JBBPPC010000275.1, from coordinate 1,147 downwards.
AATAGATCATTTAGAATAACTTTAGATCTCAATTAGTATTCAATCTACCAAGATGGAAGACCAAATAGATGATTTTAGTATGAACAGAACATATGTAACCAAGATATACAAACAAATAGATAAATTTAGATATGGTTAGAATATACATTCAATAGATCCAAATACATATAGATGATTTGTGTACAAATAGAACATATGTTGGAAAGATATTTGATTCATATGTTGATATTAGATAATTTGTCTCATGTAGGTATATAGTGTTGTAGATCATATGAGTCAAATGAGCAATATTGGATAAGAAAAAGGAAGCAGTTAGAAATTTCAACACAAAGTACCACAGTAGTACCCATATTAGATGGTAAGCATTATACAACAATAGTTCTGAAACAACATAAGTCATTTAGAGTATTATAATGAATGTTTCTTAGACTAAATTAGCATATAGGGTAGGAAGCAATATATATTATCATTAAGATTCCTAGATAATGGGACATGGTAGTAATATTGTGCATAGTTAGATCAATTGTATGTGTGGTAGATAATAAGCATGTCATGATGATAGATACATAGTCATCCAGAGTATTATAATGAAAATTGCATAGACTAAATTAGCATATAGGGTAGGAAGTAATATATTTCATCATTAAGGTTCCTAGATAATAGGATATGATAGTAATATTGTGTATATTTAGATCAATTGTATGTGTGGTAGATAGTAAGCATGTCATGATAATAGATACATAGTCATCCAGAGTATTATCATGAAAATTGCTTAGACTGAATTAGCATATAGGGTAGGAAGTAATATATATCATCATCAAGGTTTCTAGATAATAGGACATGATAGTAATATTATGTATATTTAGATCAATTGTATGTGTGGTAGATAATAAGCATGTCATGATGATAAATACAACTTAGACTACATTAGCATATAGGGTAGGAAGTAATATATATCATCATCAAGGTTTCTAGATAATAGGACATGATAGTAATATTGTGTATATTTAGATCAATTGTATGTGTGGTAGATAATAAGCATGTCATGATGATAGAGATACAGCTTAGACTATATTAGCATATAGGGTAGGAAGTAATATATATCATCATTAAGGTTCCTAGATAATGTAGTCTAAGTTGTATTTAT